>UCOK01008727.1:0-143774 GCA_900474325.1 Synergus umbraculus | reverse complement strand
ACATTAAATATATATATATATATGTATATAATATATATATATATATATGAATACTCAGTTGATCAATCTTCTTCAGAATGTAATCATTATTAGACAGCATTGCTAATATTTCTACACAAATGATATAACTATAATAATAATTATTATATAATCCCAAATTACTTAGCTTAGAACGGGTTTTTTTCATGTGAGCCACTTTTCATTAAGAAATAAATTTGAATTTTAATTAATTAATATCCTTTGTGCATGAATCGATGAAACGCAACGTCTTAATATTATTACCCAAGTTTTTCTAAAGACATACAAGTTTTTCGTGGAGACTAGAATGTCCTGAACTTCTAAGATTCTCTGACGAGCGTTTGAGCCTTATTAATTGGAAAGGGCTTTCGTTTAACAGACAATTACGAGAGGGTTGCGAGAGCGTCGTGGTGAAACGAGAGAAACCAGAAAGGGTGTTGAGGGGGGTGAGGGGTGGCAGTCGCAATTAGCTTTATGAGGTACGACTGAACCGGCGCCAGGGTAGCTCCAGAGTAACGGATCCACTCCACAAACTGACAAGATGGACGACAGCACCTTTCTCGAATGAGATATGTCAGGGCAAGGTATAATGATCATTTTGAATCATCGGTTTCATTACCATAGCTGCACCTAAAATGTTTTTTAATCATTTTCTCCAACCTTCTTTTGTTAAAAAACCTTTTTCAGACATTTTTATCCCAGTCACTTGCCAATCTTCTGTTTGGAATATTTAATAAGAATAAAATTTGTAGATTCAATCCCTGATCTAGAATTTATGTTGTATTGATTGTATAAAATTGATGTAATTAAAAGCCATTCATAAATTACGCTGTTCGAAGGCAAAAACAATTGCAATTCATGTCCTAGAATTATTGATCCAATATTTTGAACTTGCATTAAAAATTCTTGTGCCCTAAAAAAGAAGTGACTAATAATGCAAGTGATAAATAAATAAAATAACATCAATATTGCAATAATATAATATAAAATAAAAAAGGTTGGAAAGTCGAGTGGAGAGAGTGTCATTGGCCTCTCGTGACCTTGACATGGTGCACTCTAAGAGACTGTAAGGGTCGAAGGAAGGGTTCGATGTTCTGCCAATAGCTTTTTGAGAGTGGGGGTAGACTGGTATGGTGTATGGCTGGGGGCAGGGAAAGGGGATATTATAGCAAGGGAGACAGTGAGTGAAAGAGAGTGAAGAGTGGGGAAAGTGTCAGTGAGAGAAAGGGAGTGGATTGCTAGTAGTCACGGACAGTTTCGGTCAGTCACGGACTGTCTGGATGGTTGGAAGAGAATCCCAGTGTGCAGAATAATTGCATGCACTATGTACTCGATGTATGTTGGTATATAGTACGCAATCTTGCGTAACAGCGAAATACGACTGCTTACTCACGCCTCGGTTACGAGAGATAATTCGCGATCTCGGTCAACTTTGTGGACGATCGAATCGGCGTGCTCGAAACTACACTATTTAGGGGCAAAAGGTTAACGATCCTGGCCTACCTATTTGTATTTTTCCTATGCAATTACGCCTTTCATTTTTACACCACTACCACGCGATTTTATCGGTAGATGTTGGAATTGTAATGCTAAGTGAAAGATCGGAGATGGACCAATCACTGGAGTTCAATATCCACACAATTTATTAAATTAGAGACTTCTGGAATCATTATCTTTCGTAAACCTATAGAATTATTTTTTATTGTTCTATTTATCTTTTGAATCTGTTGCTTTATATGTGAGCAAACCTTAAAAGTTTTAAATTTAAAATGCTGCTTTAATTTCAAGTAAATTTCTCACATTGAACTACTGAAGGCTTTGAAAATATATTGAAATTATGAAATACTATTTTATTGACCAAGGTGCAAATAACTTTATTTTATTCAGACTTTCTAATGAAGTTAAATGTTTGATTTATAGAATTTCATGAAATGAACGTACTTTACTAGTAGAATTCTCACGCGTGGATTTTTAAAATGATGTTTTTTTAAATAAATAAATGTGTACGGCATTGTAGAGTCACTGAAAATAAATTAGAGTTATTTGCTTAATGAATCTGATATAGCGTAGTGCATTAAAAGTTCTGAATTAGTGAGTGAAATTCTCACATTAAATGCCATTCGCATAATCTTCTTCGTAATTGATAATGAACTGCAATTAGACCTTTCAGAACCACCTGTTCCTTAAATCGAGGTCTGGTCCAAGAAATAAACGTCTGGAGGATGAAAGTTGGAGATTATATTGGTTTGAAATTAATTTATTCAGTAATTATTATTAAAATTATAGTAAAGATTAAGTGCGATGAAAATTACTCTTTGTTTAATTTTATAAAGATTTTGAGTCCTGAATCATTTTGTAATATTATTCTTTTTCGTCAAAAGATATATTTTTACTGATGGTATAGAATAAGATGGATTTCTATCAGAATTAAAAAAAGGTAGCATTTGAATTTTTTTTCTTGCACCTCCACCCATTTGATATTTTGGAATGAGAAATGGCATAAGCAAAGAAAGTGTCTCCCAAGCAGTGAACGATAATGGACAGATAAGAGTGCCATTCTCCTTCTCTGAAGTAAGTGCAGTTCTTGTCACACTCGACACGAAGAGCGATTTACGAATCACAAAACGTATTTCTAATATTTTACGATAAATGAAAATGCAGATAAGAATATCATAAACAGAAATCTTACTTTAATTCATTACATCATATATATTTTACAAATAAATAAAATAAAGGAAATTGCAAGTATTTAATTAAATTGAAAAATCAATTTAATCTAATACCGAACAATAATTACGAGAGAATTCATCTCACTGGGGGCAGTGCAAAATTTTCATAGCACTTTTATAATGATTTTGATAATAATTCAGGATTTGCGACGCATTACTGTAAATGCATTAATTATGCTTTGTGCATGTCGTAAATCCTGAAATATTAGCGCATGACATAGCGTAGTTTTCTGTTCGCTATAAAAATATTATTTTTAATGGAATAAAACTCTGTTACATTTATACTATCAATTCGACTGAAATAAATTTTCAGGTATTGAAATCCGTTATATTTGTATTTGCAGAAAAGGAAATATGAATTTATTCCCTCCTGAAAATATTTTTCTACATACAAGTTGTAAGAGATAGTCTCTTAAAGGATTTGAGTTGCGTCACTGACCTGTAAAATTTCCCAGCTCCCTTTAATATATTTTTCTTTCTGGTATAAATCTAAGCTTCTCTTGAAGTAATAAAGAACCCAGGTAAGCGAGTATTCTTGACTTATTCGTCGCACTATGTAATGCAGACAGAAATCCTCGTGAAAGTTGAAATGAAAGGAAGAAATCCATTCTCGAAAATTTTATATTCACATAATCTGTACTCTGTGTATTAAATTAACTGATATCAGAGTTACGACGAGCATTATTCAGACAGCGGTTCACATTCACACGATTATGTAGTCAAAAAAAGAAACTTGATAAAAATTCTCAAATCTCTAACGTGAGTTATATTGATTACTATTATTAATATTATAATAATCTTCACTAATATTACAGTAAGAGATTTTTATTTCATCTCTCAAATGTTCGCTTTCATAAATATTTCAGAATTGCTCAAGGAGGCTTGTCTGGAGCGTAACAATCTCAGGATTTTAGGGTAGGCACAGAATAAAATCGTTTTTCCACGGTGTATATGATTTCTGCGATTTGGAATTCAGAAAGAGGTTTTTTCAGTCTATCTCTTGCCTACTGGACCCTAGATCGTGCGCTATCGGTCGTGAGACTCGATAAACTTGTCACGCTCAATTTGCCGTATCGATCAGCCGCGTCGTAAAGCTGAAGAGCGATTCTAGGATGCAGCTCTACTGTCTCTCAAACTCACGATAAAATCGTTTCTAATGCACTATAAAACATACGTAAAACGTACGTCAGCCATAAGAAGCGAGTCAGTACTTGACAAAATTAGATTTAAAACCCTTTTAAGTATGTTTTCATGTTGAAAATTTCAAGAATCTATAGACTCTCTTTGCATACTCTCGTAAAAGGACACATAAAAGACGAAATAAGCAATAAAAGTATTTCCAATATTAAAAAGGAGTATAATGGAAATAATGTCAGGATTGAATAAACTGTAGTTCTTTTTTAAATCTAAGTGATTATCCTTATGTGTGATTACATGTTCCAGCTTTCCTCAGAGTTTCCTCTGAGAACTAAGCGACTAGTCCTTTCTTTCTTGATTCCTTCATTGTGTTCACTCCTTGCAACATATCCTTACATCACATCCTTTTTTTCGTATTGGCTAACAAGTTTATTCGCACAATGTGGCAAAGGTCACAGCTACAAGTTTATTTTTCCCATTAATTATAATTTAATCTTCTTAGCGATAACCATCTCGATCTTTTAGTGCATTTCCTCATAAATCTACCAAACGAAACTCACTTCGTTTCCGAGCTCCAACGACTAGGCTAATTTCAAACTTCCGAACCCGTTAATCCATGTTATGCCGTCATATGTTGTCGTCTTTACCTCCGCTTAGACTGCAACATAAACTTTACATCATTTTAATTAAACGATTATAAGTTATAATTAATCTGACTTGATGTATAGCACTTTATCATGAATTGTAAATATTTTGAGAAAAAGCATCATTTAATCATCCGAAACTAAATATTAAAACGATCCTAATTACACCTCTTCGTCCCTAATCTGAATAGAACAATGCTTTAGAATCGCCCATCTTTCGAAGCAATTTTATACACTTAGAGCTCTCAATGGTTTCGAATGGTTGACTTATTGATTTAATTACTCTGGTGGTGGGAAGGATACAGAGCGTAGTCGGGACGAATCCCGCGTCAATAAATACGAATAGTTTCGGATACACTTAAACATTAATTCGCTACTCGACTGCAGAAACGGCAAATAAATTGGTGGGAGATGAAGGGCGCTTTTGTAAAACTCACGACTGTGCTTACTGGCCCTGAACCGGGCAATTAGCGGTTTAGCATACAATAGAGTTGCGTGCAATCGACTCGCGTACAAATCAACAGCGTTTGCGGCGTTAGTCTGCATAATTAGGAGTTAAAGCTGATAGAATACGATATCATCATCCCTATAATGCGTTTGCTGTACTATCTGTCGCCTATAATTAAACATCTGTCTGAGATCAGACATGTAACACATAATAGGTTTAGTATATGTGCAGAGTGGAAGATTATCAGATATCAGAGAGGAAGCTCATTGGTTCAAGCATGCCATATTACAGAGTGATCGCATGATCCAATTTTGAAAGCTGTACTTTAAAATTTGAAATTACAGATCGAAATATATTTAAATATTTCTGGCTGTTAAAAATCTGAAGGATCAATTGTGTGGGAAATATAGTTTTCCGTAGGTTTGTAATTTAGACGAAGCCTTGAAATCAAGATGAGATGCGGATATGACATGAATCTTAGCGTGGAAAGTATTTTGATTGTGTACTAATGTGCAAGTGGCCAAGGACTATCTGCAATTGTTCTTAAAATCTTCATAGTCATTGTCCTTTTTTGGCTATCTCATCCATCAGAATTTTATAATTTCACCGTGACCCGCGAATTAACATCAGCGGAAGATTATACTCGATAACATCTATATATCTTGGCTAAGTGCAAATTTATGAAGAAATATGATGTTAATTGCAAGAAATTATGCTTTAAAATACAGGTCTAAGCTAAAAATTAAAAGAACGAAGCAAAGTGTTTTTGCGTTCGTTAATTTATAACTGAAACTTATGAGACCTTGTAAATTTAAGGATGCATTTTTTATCTTTTACTTTTACCCGCATCAACAATTTTTCGATTGCCTCTGACGATCTGAATTTCCAATATTGGAAAAAATTTTACTGGGTATTCTGGAAAAACTTGTATGTGTAAAACTCGAGTAGTTTCCAAAACTTTCACCGATATAGGATTTGATAGGATTTATTTCTCGTCACAATTTTTGACAGGTAGTTCAAGGGAGATTCTTAATTATGATATAACAAAGTAAATTGTATCAATTTTCATTGACATCTACAATCTGGAAATGATAAGCAAATTATGATGAATCAATTTATAATTTAGTATGTAGAAGGCAATAAAATTGATAGTGCGGAGCTTTATTACTACTTCAACCACATAATGACGTAATTTGTTGAAGAGTCTGTTCAGGCATGAAAGGAGGTTAATCTTAATTACGCTATAAATCATATAACAATATAAGAAGATCATAATTGAATACAAAGGACTATTTTTCAAGTGTGTTCATTACTCTTATAGCTCAAACCGAGAAAAATCATTATTAATGATGGACAAGAAAGAAAAGCATAATTAAGAGCTATTAGATTTGTATTTCGAAATTCAGCATCGAAATTCGATGTCGAAAATGGTCAAACATAAAATAAAGTTTCAAACATCTAAACATCTAAAGACACTTATAGAAAATCCATCTCGTCGAAAGGAAACATTACATTCATGGAAACTAATTAGTGATTATCTTACAAAACATTCTTTCAGCTCTTATGGGTAAATGTCTATGGAAGAAATGTCTATTGAACAAAGAAAAGTGCGCGGAATGATCTTTAGAGTAGTCATGTATGTAAGTACTAACTACCGAACATAATAATGGCTATAATGCCTATTTTCTGAGAGAGTGATGGTGTCACCTTGAACCGAATAACGTGCACGTGATTGGCAAACTAGCCGTTGTCCACGAAGAAGGTAATCGTGGAGCAGATATACGTACAGGTCGTCGGCAACTATTGCAATTATCCAACGATCTATCGCGCTCAACATCGTGCGATCTCACACGGTGGCCTGCCAAACGCGAGTGGCGCAATTTCGCCAACCGAGTCTCATTGTTGTTGGTCAACTCGACTTGTCCATTCAAAGTTGTACTTGTTAAGAATCATCTCATGCCAGGCGATATCGTTAAGTCCTGCAAAGTGAATGTACAAATGTAGAAATGTAAATAATGCTAGAAAACTTATTTGCGTGAGTTGAATATGAGCGTGTTTCAGATATTTACGATGTCTTTAACCTTTTTCTATATGTTTTTTTTATGAGAGAAACTTAATCCAGTAATTTACTTACGATCGCTTGATTATTCTTGGGATATCCTTAAAAGGATGCTGACTTGTCTTCTTCTTCTTCCTGATGTAGTGATAAAGTAATTCACAAAAGAAGGTGAATATCGAGCAGGAACATCCAACAGATACCAAGACGATCATTTGCTTTCGTATAAGAGCTGACTCTGTTGTTTGCGTATGACAGTTATGATGTTCAGAGTACAAGTTACCTTCTCCTCCCACTTGTAGAGGCGTTTGCCATTTTTCATTAAGACCACTCTGTTCTATCCTCTGTATCAGCTTGTTGAATTTCCCTACAAAAGGCGAAGCTCTTTCTACCAAAATACCTGAAACCATGATCATGACATACTCAGGTACAATACTTAGCTTAGGTCTTCCACAAATGTCTATCTCTTTCTCCATCATCCAAAGAGCATTATCTTCTTGAACTAGACAAGAGATATTTCTTCCCTTCACCAAAAGATTTAAACATTCATCAAATGTTATTTCTGCGGGAGAAGAGTTCTCCAGTAAATACCTCGGTTTGCTATCCGTAAAATTGTATAGGAAAGAGTGAAGAACGGGATGGATTAATATTTCAAGATTCGAGGACACAACATCTTGAATGGAATTGAATTCGACTGCCGATTTTTTTTGCAAACTAACACTTGTCAGTGTAGTATATATGAATGTAGGTTGCAGCATACAAGTTGCCAAGAGAATTGCAAAAAGCATCTTCTCAATTACCTTCTTCGGTTCACGGGGAACACCATATCCTAGTAACATTAGAAATAAAAATTCCCACTTCCAGTAATTACTTTCAAAGAGAAAGCATCGTGTTATAATCCAGATGCATAGAAGGGAACCGAATGGCACAAAGATGCTGAACATTTTCGCTTCCGTTGTTAATACTGTTTTCTCATCTGCAAAATGTGGCACTGCTAAACAGAGGCGAATTTGTTTAGTAAATGTACTGTGCCTTACAGGATGACACAAACCGGAAATTCCAATTTGATCAACCATAAATTGTACTTTGTTGGTGAGCAGTCTACGAAAGAAACCAGTATTTTTTTCTTCATTGCAACTGATAAATCCCATCATTGTTTCGTGTGATGGATACCACTGAATTTTAAAATTCATAGCTTCTGATAAAGTTTGGACCATCATTACCTCTGGACCAACTGCTTTTAAAACATGTCCCCTCTTGTCACGAGTTACGATTGCACCAGGTGGATAATGAAACACACCTACAGTCATTTTATGACCTTGCAAGTTATCTAACTTTTCAGGGAACCATTTAACATTCGGTGTGTAATCCTCATTGGTGTAAATCCCAGTGAATGGATTAAAACTATGGATTGATATGATTTTTCTCTTTTTTTCTGTTATTCCTATGATTGCGCTTTTACTCATTCTTGCACTTCGTATCGTTATTCCTTTTTCCTCAAAAGTTTCTTCATTTTCTGTTTCAATAATACTAACATCCAAGAACTTCATTATCCACATCTTCTTTAATAAATCTTCGTAGCTAAACCTTTTGTTTCCTCCAGTAAAGATCATCAACCATTTTGGACGACTGAAATACTTTAAAAGTTGGATTACAAATCCGATCGAGTGGTTTAATTCTCTTTCCCTCCATGCGTTAGTTATTAGGATTAAAATAGTTGATTTTTGGTTATTTAAATCTCGCTTCAATGTAGAATTTTTCCCTTTCTGATTACTGGCTGATTGAAAAGTGACCTGCCGTGTTGGAACTTGACGTGAAATTGTTGCAGAAATGTACTCACTTTCATAGCTTTTATTAACATCGTTCTCATCATTTATTAAAATTACTTGATGTGCATTAACTTGGAGGTACTTCACTAATTCTTTTATCCAAGTATCTTCACTAATTCCTCTTTCAAAGGAACTCAGAGTCAAAATCAGGAAAATGAAGTGTGATTTGTTAATCAGCATTGCTACGTCAAATACTTCTCTTAATTAATTAATCTCTTTGACACGAGGAAAGAACCTCTTCCTTCGCTGAATACGTTTTCACAACTACTTTTGTGTCGTTGAGTTTTTTTATAACGCCAGTATCGATTTCTAGCACGAAATTCTATTGACATCGTATCAAAAGGTATAACTATTTTAATATGTACATTGAATAATGTCTCCTATCAGGTAAACTTTTTTTTTATTGCCCATGAATTATTATATCTATGTATCTCACCAAACCATCACACTATGAAATATAAAATTCATAAGATTATTTGCAAAGCAGATCAATAACTTGAGGTCATACGTTATGCATAAAATAAAAATCCTTTCTTCTATTTTTACATTATTTAATATTTCTAGTGAAAATATCTACAAGATATGCATTTATTTAAAGTTCGCTTTAAATATGACCAAATGAAGCGAGTCCACAACAGGTTTTTTCGCTAACAAGTCTACATTATTTTGTAAGAACGAATCACGCCTCAAAAAGGAAATGAGCGAGATAAGTAATTCTCTTGCAGCACTTGACTGACGTATACGTGTACTAAATTATTTGTCTGAGTTCATTACATGCTTCCGCATGCTCTCAGGTCAGGTATTCCGAAATCAAGAATGAAATAAAATTCATCTTGTTAGTATAACTTTTGAATTACGTAAAACTAGTAATCTTAAGAACTTTAAAGTACACAGCTATTGCCGCTTCAGTACAGCCCGGTATTATTAACTATTCATTTCTGAGTTTTAAACTTATAACGGCTTCAGCAAATGGTCTCAAGTTTATTTTCTCCTCTAATTTACGATTCTCAAGTTTTGAAATATATGAAAAATATAGCAGTTACGTGAGCCTTTAAATTTAATCTATAGATATAGTTTCTATTCAAGAGTATTTTACCTCTTCCTCTGAGAAAATGTCGACGATGCGTGCAATCTTAACTCAATGTACTTTGACACAAAAAAGTGATTAATACCACTTCTGTGGTCAGTTTCTCATTTTCCATAGCTAACGAAGTTTTATTAATGAATTAGCACATTTTAGAATCCAAGGCTGAATAATGGTTGTAAATATGTGTTTAAAAGATGTCACAATCATTTGAGTTATGTCGCCTATAAATTACTGCGAACTGCGGAAAATACCTTGTCTTTTATTTACACCTGAATGGCGATCTTTTATGGAATAAGATGAGTCTTTTAGTTGAGAAGTTATTCATTACATGGTTTAGTAAATATTTTCTTCATTCGAATGGATCAGAAAATAAAAAATAAGACAGCATCGAAGCAGAATTTCTTTCTTATAAAGTAAAAAATATTTTTGCAAAGATTGGGTAGACGGTAGTGTATTTTTATGGCCTTTTGAAGTATAAAAATAATAAATCGGAGTAAAATTTGAGATGGGAACTTCTAGAAATCTAATATCGTACAACTTTCGTATTATATACTAATATTTCCCTCGTCTCTGAATTCCTGTTGACGTCGCGTCGTGGATGCTGTAGAAGAGGAAATCATATTCTCATAGTTGGTGTGCGCCAGTTGAGACGAGAGGTTTTGATAAGATGCTGGCAAAGTGCTCCTTGGAAAAGGCGGAGCAGAATGAACAAGTAAAAGGTCCAAACTCGGTTCCATCAGAATAAGAATATTCAGACGAACATAAATGTCAATAAATTCGTAAATACCAATTATGCAAATCCTATTGTTTTCGAGTTTCACCTTTTAATTTTTATATCTTATTTCCATGATTGACATATAAATACTAAGTTTTGATCAGGAATTTATATCCAGATTCAAGTAATAAGGAAATCGTAAAAACTTTCTAAAGTTTTAACACTATTTCAATGATACATAAATCTGTTTACCTGATATGTAATTTTACAACCATTTTTCTTGATTTTTCGGTAAAAAGTCAATTCCATTTAATTTTGAATTCCTCTAGACTTTATCGATTAGAACTCGATTTATTATTAAAGAGAAGTTTAGCCGTCTTTCGTAGTTGCTTTTTAATCTCAAGGGTAAAAAATTGTTTTAATATCTGCTTGGAGTGTTGTAGTAAAAAAGATTAAATCCAGGCAGAGTACTGCAGAAGAAGATATCTCTTTTAGTTTTTATGAGAGAATTTTTATGAGAGTCTAGATTGTCTTTTCAAGATGATTTGTGCAAACGTTCTCAAAGTCTTCGTTTCATTTTCGAAGCTGTCACCTGGTTACGATCATGACTCTGGAAAATCCAGAAGGGTGATGTCACTCGTAAAATGCAAGTTTTAGGGCGACAACTGCCTCACAGCGAATAAGACTCGACGGAAAGTCGGAAACCTTCAACGATTTTCTTCATCATTTCCGACGACCTTGACAGAAATTATATTCAAAACCTGAATTTTAAGTGGCAGAATTTCTTTTGGACGAAATATGCTGCTTTTCAGAAGAAATTAAGCAAGAAAGCTTGAAGCTATAAATAAATATCCAGCAATACATTCTTTATAAATACATTTTGTGATTAATAGTAAAGATTAATAATAGAATTAATAAATTTATCAACTGAATGAGAAAACTCGAGGTCCCAAGTTGATAATGAATATTCGCCGTTCTCTTTTTAGAAAAAACCTAGCGACCCCAGTTTCCGGCATCCGTACCACGAGGAATACGAACATGGGCTCGGATCGGGGTCGGTTGTATCGTATTATTTTTTGGGCACGCGCGAGTTGCGCAGGTCGCGTGACAATGGGTCGTTAGATATTTTTCCTCTCGTTCTTTTTTTTTTTTTTTTTCTCTTTTTAGATGGAAAGTGCGGCCACGAACGATTACGAGGCTCACGGGACGAACCGGCGCGGAAGAGCAGTGGTACTGTCCGACAAATTGCTGGCCGATTTACGGCGACAGTCGTAAACGACGTGGTCGCTGGTTGTCCGATTGCGAACAACCACACATATATACTACTCTGGGGTTGCTACGAGAGGCACTTCAAACTTGAATGAGGCTTAAGCATTGATGGCACTTGCCCGAAAATCCTCGAATGCACCGAACCTAAGAGTGTCCTCTCTTTATCATTGAAAATTGCAACAACTCTCTGCTGAAAACTGAAATGAGAATGCTTACTTAAAATCTTTGAAAACCTCCATATATACCCGGAGGTAGAATCTGCACTTTAAAAGAAGGAAGTACTTTAATCATTATGCATGAGTCTATACGTGAAATATGAGTTTTTTGAATGACTAGTTTCATTTTGATTTCTCTCATTAATAAAATTTAAGTAATAACCTTGCACTCTCAGCCTTGGATTATAAATTTGAATATCGCCTTTCGCGAAATGATTCAACGCTTTTTCTACTTTTTGATGTTCAAACAATTACAGTTAAAAGCCAAGGATGATTCAGGAATAAAGGAACTCCTGTTTGAAAGATTTATTACTGCTTCATCATTGTTTACATTTTTTCATGTATCTTTGAGATTTTCCATCCCATTCGCAAACTTGAATTAAATTGTATCATTTTAACTTTATACAAACAACAAAAGAATTTATAGAGAATGCCTTTCTGATTCGGAATTTGAAATAACGGCGAAATGTATTTGCATTCAAATGTAGCCTGCCTTTGAACTGCGTTCGCAACTAAATGAAGTACAATCGATACTGCGTTTTTTAAATTAATCGAATCCAGCGCAGGATGTGGTGAATTTTTTTTAAATCTCTTTTTTTGTGGGACTTCGTAAGGAATTACGCAATTTACTGTTTGGAGTATGCGGTGATTTCACCTCCAAACATTGAAAGTAATCATCTACTGGGAATTGTTCATTCGTCCGTGGTGGATGATTTGCTGAGAGATTTTAGAACGGCGAAATTGCCGCACGGTAGAAGGTCGGAAGTGTTACGCGTCCCTCCTGCATTTTATTCAGACCAATGTTTTTTTTATGTTTTTTTTTTCTCTATAAAAATCGTGTTAATATTTTCAAGGACTTTGCAACTAAAATTGGTTCAGCCGATCCTTGAAAGCTTGTAACAAATAGAAATAAATCTCCGACGAAAAAATGAAAATTCATTTTAAATTAAGCTTGAATACACTTTGAAAATAGCAGGGACTTTTTTATTTCCACATTTGGCTCCAGGACAAAGCAATCCCAACAACGAGAACAGTAGTGTATTCTACGAGATAACTCTTTTGCATTTCTTTTGTATTAAAAAGACCAAAGTAACTTATGAATATGATTATAGAGATGTAATGAAATGAAAGGTTTTGTCCACATAAAATTATTTACAAAATGTACAAAGATTAACTATTATTATAAATGTTGCCACAATTCCGGTTCTTTTTATATGTTTCATTAATTGAATTGGCATTAGAGTCGTTAATCAGCCAAATGTAATGAGTATTGACAGAGCAAACGCTAAATTTGTGTTGGATTTAACTAAATATTCGACTGCGAAGGTGTAAATTAAAATTCGACCCGTTTGACATGTTACCCAATTAACTAACAGGCGTTTAACTCTGTAATTAGTCTAGTAAAACCCTTTCCGCTTGAGCCTTGAAGGGGAACCGAACATGAAGGTTGATATATTCCGGGAAGCTTGAATTAGTCACTAGCGCCAATTAGACTATGGGCTATTATTGTAATCTCCTATTTGCAATTAAATTCTAATTTAAAATGCAGTAGTTGCCATAAAAATAGTTTTCCTTTGAAAAATCTTGAAGAATCCTGTATATACAATTCCCTCATAAAATTACACATTTCTAAAAAACCTTAGCAAGCTTTGATACAAAGCATAATGAATGTTTCATAAAATATGTTAAAAAAAATTAAACGTTTTTGCACATATCACATGAGCAGAAACTGTAAAAAAATGCTCTGTGTGACGGAATTCCGTCACCATTTCTTGAAGTTCCGGGTTGCGAAAGAATTTTAATTAGACTTTTCTTTTAATTGTCACATATGCACATTACCTAATTTGTGCATAACCATGGTATAATTAAGTTGCATCCTGGTCATGTCAAGAGCTATGATCGATAATGGTGTTCATGACAATGTATACGGAATGAGGAGTGCTTTCGAGAGTTTGTGTTTGAAGTGTGAGTGTGGATGAAAAGGCGATTGTCACCGACAGTGTAATAATTGACACAACGGCAAGTATATGGATGAAAGTGAAAACCTTTGGTGTTGCTTGAAGCATAATACTAGCCATTACCGCTTACAGAAGGCACTTAGCCCTTGTTACTAGAGTCAACGAGCCATAAGCCAACTGCTGCTTGTGATATTGGCGTCGCTAAGGGACCCAATCTCGACCCTATGATCAAAGCCCACATTTTCTCTTACAGCTTTTCTAAATCCAGATCATCTTGCCCTCTAAGCTACCCTCAATAGCGGCTCACGTTTAGATTAACTTAAGCACCGAAAGATAACGCACTCATTTAATCGTTATTAGAGGCTGTACCGGAAATTTGATTCTAATCTACCTTGAACGGATTTTATGAACGCTCTTATGGTACTGACAAAAAAACTATCAATTTTAAAAACCATTATTTTCCATTTAATTATGAATTATTTATTTTATAAGAGTGAGAATCAAAAAGATTCAAATTCTCGAGATTTGTCTCTATAGGTCAGACAGTTTGCAATATAAATCAGGTTCATTATCTTTCTGGTTAATAATTGACATTTACGATGTGTATTAAAAGAAAATTACACACGAAGGAGAAGAAAAAATTATTACATCTGGAACCTGGGTAATTTCCAATAATCTGTAGTATGAATTCTGAATGCCGTATTTCCCATGATAGCGACTATGCCTTGCATTAAATTACAGTGCGATAAACGATAATAGGTAATATAGTCGTTTGCCTTAGTAATCTTCTAACTCGAGGGAGATACGTTCCTTCATACAGTGTGATATCTCCTTTCTATGCTCTTTCTTTCTCCTCTGACATAATTCCACGAAATTTATATTTTTCGAACCTGCCCCTTGTGTCCTTTTATATATTTTGTCACATATACACAGATATTTGGTCATTAATCGAAAAGCTATGAAAAATGGTTTGGGAAACCATTATTTATTTTATTTATTTATTTTAGGTATTTTATTTACAGTGTATTTTATATTAATTACAAATGTTCTTTGAGAAGTATACATCTACTTTAACTTCAAGTCGAGTTTATCAATCTCTTTTCAACTCAAGTCTGTTCCTTGTCCCGCTGTCTATTTATCTTCCTATCTATCGCCTATCTTTCAGGCTATCGAGGATCTCTGTGAAAACAATTTGTCACGCTTCACCTATAAGCAGCCTTTTATAAAATCGCATGAATTCCATATGAAAATTGACAGAAATAAATGCAATAATGAAATATAATGTAATATAATATTCTAAATATGAATTTTACTAGACTGAACCGAATTTTTCATCTTTTTACTCTTTAAATTATTAAAAAAAAACGTCAAAATGGAATTTTCAGCATCATAAGTAAAAGGGCAAAGTACTTTCTACTTCAAGATCCCTGTTACCGACATTTTCTGACATTTAGAGCATTCGACGTTTTAGGTCCGCGCTAAATTAGTGACGATTTATCATTTAGCACGAACGCTAAATATTAATGTGAACGATTTTTGAGCGTTCATATTTCAATTTTGAGAGTATATAAATTAGAATAGAATTAAAAATTCCCTATGTTTTAAAATAATTAAATTTGAAAAAGCAGTAGAAAATGAAGTGAAATTGTAGAATGAAAAATGTAATTACATATTACATGGAATAAAGTGTCCGGTTCCTCGAAAGTGAATGTGGTTCAGAAAATTGTGTGGATAGGAGTGTGATTTCAGACTGGCCTTTCACCATGCAGTTTAGTTTTCGGGTCGCTTGAACTCTCGCTTGATTATGTTGTTAAGTGCCGATACGATAATGCATCTTCAATAAACGTTGTTATATCACATTGTAAAAGAATATTATTTTCTTTTTCTTTTATAAATTTATAAATTTTCTTTTATAAAAATATACAAAAATTTGGAAATTAAATAACAACAATAAATAAGATGTTTTCAAAAAGTTTACGACAATGGGAAACGAAAGCGACCTGTTTCTGGAGATTTTGCCCATATATAAGGAAAGGAAGTTTATGAGTTCCAATTACAAATGGAGAGTACTCAATTATATTTACACTTGTTCAAATCTTCAATCTTGTGAGGAATAAAAAGCCATTTATTGTTGTGATTTATTCTCCATTGTTCACTCTCTCCTTGATCTTGAAATCGTTCAGTAGAGATGATCGTAAACTATCTATAATCATTTAAGATGTTGTAATAGAAAGTGCAAGTAGAATTCCTTTCTTTTTCTTAAATGTAACACACTCCAAAAAAATGTATTATACAATTATTTATAATTCAAAGCTGGAAAACGTGATGCTAATCCAGAAACTATTTTTAATAAATAATATTCGTTGATACTATATCGTTTACAATTTGCTGAAACAGTTTTCATATAAATTTTGTGCATACCTATGGAAGCTTCCATTTTAATTTGCAGTACGGCTGAAAAAATGGACAAAAAATTGAATCAAGGCAGGCAGGGAAACATCGGAAACCAATAATTATTCGGTACCTAGACAGTCGAGTATACAAGTGTGAACAATATTTCAACGTAACGTCAAATACAGAGAAAGATAGATATTTTCTTTCTTTAATGGGTCGTTATTTATACGACAAATTGCACAGTAGTACGATCAGTTTCGGTCAGCCGGAATGGAAATTAATTCACATTAAAAAGCGCCTATGATTTTTAGATAAGTGAATCTGAAAATTAAAATTTTATGTTTATCAATGACACAACTAAATACTTTTGGTATAACCTTGCATTAAACACTTTGTTCTTCCTCTGAGACGAGTGACATAATTTTCGCAACGTAAGTGTTACGGCCTCGTCTTCTTCGCTTCTTGATCATATCTAATAGTTGCATTATTCTGCGTGTGACCCCATGGGCGTGTATTCTAAAGAGTTGGAAACAATTCAATAAGATTTTAAATTCTTAATTTGTTTTCTTAAACGCAATAATTTGTTGAAGATTATCAGCTCTCAGTGATAATAAAAGATGCAGATGAAAAGTAATAGTATGCAGTTTTTGAAATAAAAATTTTAAAGTTTGGCCGGTTGAAGTCGAGTTAATTTCGAATATTGAAACGCAATTATGCAGATACTTTAAATAACGACCATAGATTGGCTATGGCGATCATGAATTTACTGTGATTTGATTTTCGATTAGATTACAACCAAACGCAATTTCATTAGTTGCTCTGACCCCTTTTCTGCGTCACATATAACGCAAGGGGTGCCATGTTGCACGGTTTATTTGCGAAACATGCATTGAGTTTAATTAGTTCCTATATGACCATAATTTATGAACATTTAGGTAATAGCGTAATAGTTTATATATATTTTAAGGTTCCACGCCCACTGATTCAATATTTAAACTACTAGTACCAATTAAGGAAGAATTATTCAGAGCTGGTAATATTTCGTGAACATCTGAGTTCATGCATACATTTTATTCTAAAAATAAATGTTTCTATGTCGTATTTTGATAAATAAATAATACATATGTAGATATAAAATAAATTTTACGATCTGAGATGGAAAAGGAAAGGTTAAAGGTTCGCTCTCACGCGTAAGAAAGAAATAATATTTAATTGGATACAGAGAGTAGAGCACAAGGATTTTTTTTTATTAAATCGTAATCGTCTAGGGATTTCGAAGGATGCATGGTGGTGGTTCGTAGTTAGGATTGTTTCATATCGAAAGAAGAAGAGCGGGGATTTAAGAAGAAAGGCAGTAACTATAAAAGAGACTCAGACCCCGTCGAGGGGCATCAAACACTTCACCATGAAGGTACGTAAACATCGTACTCGGTTCTCAGTGAATTTTTTTCCTTATAATATATTTTTTTACTTATTTCTACTATAATGGTTCGTCGAAACGAGTTTACAGTCGGAATTGGTTTATCAGTGAATTTCTCATTTTAGGTGTTCGTGATTGCGATTTTGCTGGCAGTTGCCGCTTCTGCATATGGTAATTACTCCATAATTTTGTCGTTCAGCATTATACGAAATTAATAACTTCAAATAAAAATTGCAAGTGACGTTTAAATTATTTGGTTCAATATTACATAATCACACATCTTTTTCAATTATATTTAATACTTGTCTAGAAAATTGTAATTGTAAATTGTAAACAAACGAAATGATAGTTTTAGATTATAATTTATGAAAAATGATTTTAATTAATTATATACTTGAAATAATTAGGAAATTAGAGTTCAGCACTGTAATCTTTCTAAGCGTGCTAAGTTTCAATTACAATTACAAATGAAATTTGCATTTCCTCCAGGGTTACTTCAGAGAATTTACATGTGAATAGGAAAGCCGCGAGTTGTTTACTATTTTAATTGACTTCACTCTGCTGTAATAAGTGATTTATTATGTGATTCCTCAGTTGAGCGACATGTGTTAAGTGACTTTAGAAATATGTGTTTTGCGCAAAAGTCATAAATGAAGACACTTATTACTTGCAATTCTCTCGTGAGATTACATAAGTGCAAATATTTCTCATCTTAGATTCTCTTGCGAATTTATTTCAAATTGAATGATTTATATTTGGTTACCAAATAAATTAGTATAATTCTTTTACTCTATTTTCATGATTTCACTCAGTGATAATCCCCTGAGAATCAGTGAAAAGTCACTGAAATTTTTTGTAGTTCCAGTGATAGTTCCTGAAAATTTTAGCGACTTTTAATTGATTTTGGGTAAATTTTCCACTGATTAAAGTTCAGAGAGTAAAACCGAAAACCCTTATTGTTTAAATTTTTTCAGGGGGTTTCATAAGTAGCGGCTGGCCCAGCGGCGGAAGCAGTGGTTGGAAATCTGGTGGAGGTGGAGGCGGTTGGAGTGGAGGCGGAGGCGGAGGTGGTTGGAGTGGAGGCGGCGGTGGTTGGAGTGGAGGCGGAGGTGGAGGTGGCTGGAATGGCGGTGGTGGGGGTGGAAAAATTATCAAAGTCATCACAGTAAGCGGCGGAGGCGGCGGATGGCCCAGCGGTGGTGGTGGAGGCTGGAAATCAGGTGGAGGTGGAGGTGGATGGTCCGGCGGCGGTGGTGGAGGCGGTTGGCCCAGCGGCGGTGGTGGCGGCTGGAAAATTAGTGGAGGCGGTGGTGGCGGCTGGCCCAGTGGTGGATGGTCCAGTGGCGGAAGCAGTGGATGGAAACCTAGCGGCGGTGGCTGGAAATCTGGAGGCGGTGGGGGTGGATGGTCCGGCGGAAGTGGTAAATTATATTTGATTCATACACAATTAATTTAAAATTAAAGAATTTTCTTTGTAATTGAATATCTAACTAACATTAATTTCTATTTGTAAAGTAATATATTTTTAACTTATCTCTTCGCAAGAGTATTAATTTTTTCCTCTTTCATTTCTGCCGGAAGTGCAGGGAGGTATTTATTGAAAACGTTATTTTCGAGATAAAATGCAGTGAACTTGCGTTTGCGAAATTGGTTTACGGTCGTGTCAAGTCAATAGAATTAATTTCGCACCCGCACGGTATAAAAATTGAAAATTGCATGTAATTTTATTTCGTTCGAAATTTAGTCGTGAACCGAGTTAAAAAATTGTAAGTTTTAAAATTGACATTCGTTTAATATATAAAAGTTTCAAATGAATTTCTGGAATCAAATTTGTTATTACTTTTTTAATATAATGTAACGTTGCAATTTTACAGGATGGTGGTAAAAAGAAAAAACACCTCAAGTGGAGGGATTAAATTTGATTTTCACCAATCACCGAAGAGAAAAAAGTCATGCTTTCGCAAAAGGAGAGATCGGGCACGAGGCTTTCCTTTTTCATTTATTTATAAAGTTGCGAATGAACATGAGGTGGATAAAAAGAAGTGAGACGCGATAGTGTGCAGCTGCATGTATTTTTATATTTCACCCAATAAAAACTTTTGCATAGAGGCAAAACACCATAAACGACTATTTCTTTTTCTCCTCTTCCTTTCTGCTGTTTCATTTATTTTTCTTTTTTTTTTCTTGTTTCCATGACTGGAAGACATTCTTCTCCCTGTTCAGGACTTGAGCACTGAAAATTTCAAAGAAAATCTACTCCCCTCCTAAAGTTTGAACGATTCCAAGTTTGCCTCGAGAAACGACTATGACTTCCGGGCGACTCTCGATTCGTAACCAGGAAGTGATTCCGGAACTTTTTCGGCTTCTTAAAGTATTTCGCAGATGAAACTTTCAGCAAAGGGGAGAATCTCAATTGGTCCTGGAATTTGACTAACTGATTGATCGGTCGAAAAGTTTAGGAGGAATTTCAATTCTTATTCCGATGGCGCTTCTAGCAAATTAAAAAACGCATTGTTATAATTCTTATAATTTAAAAAGTAAACAGTTATAACTTTAGCAATATTTTGATTTATCAAAAAATCTTGACATTTTTTAATAGAAAGGGAGAGTAATTTGAATCAGATTTTTTTAGAGGCTAGCCAATTTGTACTGAGTTCTGAGGAGTTTAAGAGCCTCCGATACTAATTGGCCTCTTTAGAATCGTCCTTTGCATTAATAATCAGTTTCTCGATATTCAGTCTATCGATGAACTCATATATACCAAGGAATTATGAAAGTTGAAAACAGAAAGGACGTGGACTCGCTGAACGGAATTTTCTTCAGTTTGAACGAAGCAAAAACGTTGAAAATGAATTCATGAGATCCTTTCACTACATAATGTATGTTTAATTTTCGTAAATTGTTCTGCTTCAAAAAAGGAACGACTCATCTACTTAATTCACAGTTAAAATAAGCTTGTTTTATAAAATATAATTTATATTCACGAATAAAAATTATTATTCTCCACAAGTAAACTGTGCGAGAAATTATGTAAAATTAACAGTCTTGATTGAATAACTTTTTATCAAAATGCATAAAGAAACTCGACTTTCTTTTTTGTTCTCTTAATTATTTCATGAATTTCATTCGCTGATACATAATCATCAATTAGAGAAAGTGTCACAAGACCGACATCGAGATATTGCTGACGTAACTGAATGTACTATCCCAAGGAAGAAACTTTGAGAATACATATATGTCTAATATTTATAGACATGACCATAATAAACTTGTTTGTTGGAATCATATTTTTTATAAAAAGTTGCAAGAATCCAATTCAACAGGAACTCTTCTCAATGCAACTTTAAAAAATCATTTGAAAGAGCCCATAATCTTGATACGATTATGTATTATGTCATCTTGATGGATTACAATCAGTAATCAAGAATGAGTTTCCTGATACTGTTAACGAATGCAGGAAATAAAGAACAGAGGTCAGAGATAACTGTTTTCCAATCAAGAACGAAAACTGATAAATCATACGTGTCATCGAAAACGTTTGGAACAATCTGATAAGTTTGCTAGCAGTGTAACAATAGAATTTAAAGACATATTTTGAATTTTTTAAAGCCAATTCTCTATCAAATTCTGTAGTTGAATTCCATAAAAGTAGTTATGATTATTGAATCATATTAATAACAAATAATTTTGATCTAGGCAAAGATATATAAAAAATTGAGGCGCTTTTTTATTTGAATCGAATTTTATACTTTTAAAGTTTAAAAAGTGGATACGTCATATTTTCCACTAACGCAACATATACGAAAATCAAATTTAGTTTTTTTGATTTTCTGTATGTGGGTCACTGAGAACATTTCGTTGGTAATAAAATACCAACACGTTCCATTTTTATCTGGACGTTCTTTCATACAGGCGGACTCTCCCAAACTCATTCGTTTTTAGCATTTTTTTTCTGACCACGAGTATGCACCGAATAATAAATTATAGTCGCGGTCTCCACGTCCGAACTCGAAAGAATACGCCGCTCGTATGTTTATGTCCAATGAGGTAAAGCTGAGATATCTGTTCCTGAATGTGCGAAAAAAGCGAACTTCCAGTAATTTAAAAACACTTTGAGTGACTTCAAGTAGCTAACGTGACTTAAATAAACTTTATTACCATCATTATTCAAATTTTACGAATTTAGCTAGTAGTTTTTAGCTAATAAATTAAATCCTAAAAACCGTATCACTACTATCTGAGTTAATATAATTTTAGTACGAATTATTTGTTTCTTATTAATAATTAATAGAAATGTTTACTAATCCGATTAGGAAAACGACTTTTCGTAATTCCATTACCAGCTAAGGACTGTTTAGGAAGGATTTGAATCGAAACATTCCTAACTCCTGAAATCTACATGAAAATATGTAATAAATTTATTACATTGTTATTTATAGCAAACTACAATTTTAAACTAACTATTATTCTTTATTACACCAACAATTGGTCCCTCTCCAACAAACTTGAGAAACACTGAGCGAGAATGAAGGTTATCCATCACTGTATGACGGAAGTGAGATGTATACAGGACTTCAGCTCTAGTCATGTATGGGGGTCGGAAAAGGGGGTAGGTAGGGTATGGAGTTCGATCCTTGTCACCAGGGTAGCAAGTGTAACGCGTTTTATAACCATATTTGCTGCCACAAACCACTTTAAATTATCACGCGTCTAATTACTTCAGAGTGGGCAGGGGAGCATCAATACGTGACAGTGTAACAGTGTGAAGCACACCCAACACTTTTTGCTGGGTCTCTATAACTGCCCTCACAATATCACGCAGTCACAATCTGTTTGCAAGGCACGCAAAAGCGTTCGACGGATATTCCGAACAATTCTATTGCGTTAACGGCCATCAATGACGATGAGCAATTAAATTAGCGCGGATTACGAACTGCGCGTTAGAGTGTGCGAATATGAACGATTTACTGATAGATGGTGGGGTGTCGAGGGGGTAGGGAGAGTAGGGGTTAAAAAGGGGTGGAAACACATTGGATTTTGAAATAGGAGTAGGAGTGTGAGATCGCATATAAATTTTGGGTTGATGGTGGGGCGCGACTCGATGTTTCGAATACATCTGTGCTGGGTGCAACCCCCTTTATAACATCCCCGAAAACCCGGACTTGCGTTTATCCCTTCCACTGAGCCACTACACCAGAGAGAATCGACCTGCCGCTTTGTAGTCGATTAGGGCAATTCTACAATGTTCGGAATGTGTCAGTGATTTCACTGCATTATTATAATTACTGAATAAAACTGAACCAACCCGTGCAGAAATCTTGATGTGGGCCTAGTAGGGTTCTGGTCAGTTTCCCCTACTTCTGGTGTGGTTCTGGTCAGTAAAACTGGTTAGAACCCGACAAGGGTGTAACGGTTGGATTCGCGAATACCCTATATAGGGGAAACTAGTCAGGGCCTTGTCAGTTTTTCTAGTGAATGCCTTTTTAAAAAAAACTATATTAAATTATAAATAAAAATTACCTGCTTTTATGAAAATGTAATTTTATTATGTCAAAACATAGCAAAGAACATAAGATACAATACAAGGAAATAGATCAATCATATTTATATATTTGCGTTCGCAATGAAACAGAAAACTATTTAAATATTTAAATGGATAATTTAATATTTAAATATGATATTTAAATCTACATATTTTCAATTCGGAATAATCAGATGATATTATGTTACTAATTACACATAGTCCTATTATGCTGCCCGATTAGCACCTTATTATAATTTATTTCATTTTATTCAAAATAGAAAAACTGACCAGGGCCTTGTCAGAACCCTATTGTAAATGGGGCAAAATGGGGCACTTTCTGCACGGGAATAATCACATAATTTCGAACTATTTCAAGAAATTTCATGATATTCTTGAGAATCTTATTCTTATCATTATATACTTTCATTCATACACATGTTTTATGATTTCACACCCAGAAAACAGTTTCTTTGAATCAAAGAAACTTCGTTTGAATCAAACAAAATTATTTTAAAAGAAAGGAAGTTTTCTTTAATATAATGACATTTTAAATTTGAGTTATTAAAATAAAAGTTTTGATTTAAAACAAGGTTTTTTCTGAGTGCATGTTTTATAATTTGAACTCTCAGCATAAATTCATGGACAGTGATAAGTATTTCGGAAAGCCGATAACAATGAAATGTTGTTTTGCGAGTTTCCTGGATCATGCATTTTATAGAGAAGGATTATATATTTGTTAAATTTAGTTATAGAAGTACCTTTAGATATCAAACCAATTAGACGCACATTGCACCAAATCTGGATTGGTTACGTCCATGCAGCTGGTGTATAAGGGCATACACGTAATTGCTGTTCCCTGGCGACGGTTACAACGCGGTCGACCGCGTTGACCGTCCTCGTGAATTCAACTTGGTTTCATTCGGCGAGATTGCTCTGTGCTCACTTTCTCAGATTTTTAGTGATAAAAGGCCAGCGAAAGGCGGTGTCTCGGGACTACACAGGGAGCGGGACACTTGTTACGAAATGAAACTTTTAAATGGCTATTACACCTATCATTTAGATTTGTTTCCCTGTTATTAAATTACTATTATCGTTCCAAATAGCACGGAATGAAGATAAAATGCTGCTTTTTCCATTTCCTTCTGTTCAAATGATGTGACTCCAGACCTCGTTGAAGCGCTACGGTAAATTTCGAAGGAAAAAGAGGCAATCAAATATAAATGAGATCACGAAGTTCAGCATGAATTATTATATAAGAATAGAGTTTAGAGCCGGGTATTGACCCTGATGAAAACTTTTCTCTTCTCGCGACTCGCCTTGGAGTAGCTTCCAGAGATTTCCAACTTTAACCAGGTGTCATTTAATGAAGCCACTCTTGACGAGATAAACTCGCACAATCCCTCTTTTTCCAAAGTTTCACGATCTTTCCGTGTCTTTGAGTCTTTCAGAAAACTCTTCGTCCCGGAAGAAAATAATTACTGCCTCGTCCTAGTGGTACTCGTGTTTTTGTCACACCAGTTTCCGACTCTGTGGTTTTTATCTGGAGATTTATTGTCAAGATGATGAGAGGATGTACGAAGCTCTACATGCATTCCATATACAACCCGTCAGATCCCCTGGACATTTAGTCGGGCATGTGCAACATTTTTTTCAGCCTGTACCTACTCGAGTTAAGCAGAGCTCAAAATTAACTTAAAACTCATAAAACTCATCAAATGAAGGTGACTAGGATTAATTAAGCACATGCATTGGTTTTCAATTAGAAACTAGAAACTTCTTTCACTTGACTTGAAGATAAGAAGCATTGCACTACACATTGCAGAGACGAGTCATGAAATATTTTCAAAAACTGTTATTCAGACGAATACATATCACCCCTTTTCGCCACGATGGATTTTTCAGATGGCATGTACATCGCGCGACGTTATAAAAATTACATGCATTTCCATTTGCAAGTGATACCATCAATCCACAAGCCAGGGGAATAAAAGGAAGTCTGAATGAGACCCACTGTGAATCGTCCGCTGATTCACAACTTGCATCGCACTTGCACCTACAGTTTTTTTCAAGAAGCATACTCGCATGTCGGCTTGCATGCTTGTCTCTCTTCTTTGCGAGTTTTTGGTCCCGACATGGCACCCTCCTCACTCTTTCTCTCTTTCCTTGCATTTCTTCCGGAACAAGAGAAAGGGAGATTGAAATTGCGGATTAGGCCGTCTCGCTCAGAAAAGAGTGTACAGACGTATAATCGTGAACGGTTGCTACCCTCAAAAAACAGGAAATCCAAGGGTTAGTGACACTATATATCTACTGTATATGCATATTAGAATGTATTTTTTCACTTTTGATTTTATATGCAATTAGAGTTTGTTATTATGTGGTTTGAAAAGACAGTAGTTATCAGAACTGGTGTTTTTCACCCTTAAAAATTCGTAAATAATTCCCATTACATTATGAATATTTGAAAACCTTAGAGATTTTTTTCGTAATTAATTCCACAAGTTTCTCCTCGAGTGACTTTAAAAGATGCAGAAAAGTTAACAAACCCTGTGTTCATAAAAATTCATCCTTTGATTAAGAAAATACCCCTGCACTCATTTAAAAACAAAATATTCTTTCCTTGAATGTTTGATAACTTCCATTAATATTTTTAAGGAGTTTCGCAAATTTCCAAAGTCAAATTCTTCCCAAATATAATGATTTCGGAAACTGCAAACTACTATAGATGTATGTTAATGTCCATTCTTATAAGTCGCGATTTTTATTCCCAGAAGTTTTTAACTAATTTATAGTAAAAATACTTACTAAAGTGTATTAGTAAACGATTTGACACTATTTCGTTGACTTATGACTAATTCAGATTTAGAAAGTAAGAACAGAATGAAAATGACGATTATTCCTGAAAATTGTAGCGACAGGTCCTCAGACGAAGGTGATTATGGGCAAGAAGGAACGAACAGTATGGCGTCTTGGCACGAGTCGGTGTTGAAAGAGAAGTACCTAGTTGGGCAGGTGTGCGTCACGGTAATTGAATTAAAATTTGAATCGTCGAAGCGACGAGTGCCGTAAATGACAAGAGAGGCGAATGAAGTTGAGGAAACCCAAGGTGGAAGCATGGATTCCTTGGAAAGGGTGGGTTTCACTAAGAGGGTAGTCACCCCCTTTCTCCCTCTCTTTCTCACTCTTCATATCTATTTCTCTCTCCCTCGTTCTTCCTCATTCCGAGTCTGACTCGCTTTAAAGTGCGATGGCCGCTGAAGGGCGATGGAAACTCGAGCTTTTCAAGTCGAACTTGGAACTGAGTTAAGAGTTCTAGAGTACGCAATGCGAATGCCACTCTGCCGCCCACTTTGACACGTTCACGTTCCTACTACTGAAACCCTTGCTCATGTTACACGTTTCCACGAGAAGATTTGTCTTAAATTTCTGTCGAACTTGTCTTTGAAGCGTGTCGGACGATTGGCTCAAAAAGATTTCGTTTCACGTCAGAAAGCGCTTTTTGTGTCGTCTGCTTTACTGCATCGCTTGAGAACTAACGGGCGAATATACTATGAACAAAGAGGATTATCCGCAGATACTCAAGCGGAAAAGACACTCTTTGCTGGCTTCAAATATTCTCGATTCTTATTCTTGTTAGTTTCTTCGCAGCAAAGAGATGTCATACTGAAAGTGTCTTTCAGAGTCTTTCGCAGATTTTTTAAAAATCTACCATTGCTGTTACTTTTAATCATGAGACTTGTAACGCTAGATTTTAATTAAAGATAAAAGGTGGTCTCTTTAAAGTAGCTGACAAAGAACTCTCTAATTCAAATTAAGTTTAATTAAACAAGGAATTGAAATGAATAATCTAATCTAAATTTTTGGTCGCCAGTGCTAACGGAAAATTCAAAGAGGGGTCGCAATTATAAAAATTATGAAAATTAATGAATTTGCAAAGAATCTGCAACATCACAGACTTTTTCTACATTTGTTGAGGAATTTGTGTTCGAATAACGAGAGAAGATGTTATGTAATTTGCCCATTAGAAAAAGGCAACACTTATGTCTACTGGATACCAATGAATGCAAGATTTTCAAGAAAGAGAGAATGGTTTGAATGCTGAGAGTTGAAAGAATTGAAAAGAAAACTGGAGATGAGTTGGATTGAACATGAGCGTCTTTTGAAGTATTTGCGATGAAAGTGGTGGTTTTCGTAATGAAGTTTTTGATTCAGCGATTCCCAGGGGTTCATGTAAACACTAGGAAACATAATCGTTCTTTGATCAGGGTGAGGAACTCGTTATCTCTCCCCTATTTAGATAGCATTCTTCATCTCTTTGGTGGCCGGCTCATGATGATAACAATTTCTTGGAAAGCCACAAGAGTCTGCGGCATTAAAGGCCGGCGAGTATGCGATCTCTCTTAGGGTGCATTTTAACGCAAAGACCCCTTTCAATTCATCCTTTCAGTGTTTCATGTCTATTTTTGCCTTCATGTTTGACAGGATAAATGAAGAGGTACACATGTGTGTATGTGTGAGTGTGTGTGTCAGCTGGACCGGATGGTGATCGCGATACATAGTAAATTCTCAATAGCTTTGTTTCTGGATTGTTGTAACGTGATTTCATAAAGTTCACAGGGTTACCTAGTGAAAACATTAATGGGAAGAGGTCCTCAATTCGCGATATCAGGATCGATTAGATTTGAATGCTGATCAATGGAAACGTTTGTGATGCGAACTTGCCAAAGCACATCTGGTATTTAACTCGCGTTCCTGCTGACAGGCACATTCTAATTAAACAGTGTGCACGTCTGATCTCGGACTGGAATCCCAAGACCTAGTTGCTGGGAGCATCGATTACTCAGCCAATTTGCGTTGTGCTCCATGAGGGCTTTGAGTTATATCTGCCTGATTTCGAGGATTCTCCATGTCGCTTAACATTTCTATGAGCAGATGCATGAACATTCGATGGGGAAATCGTGTTGGATTTCAAGTCTGTTTCATTATCAAATCTCTAAACTCTGGGTTAATTTTCTTTTAAAATGAGGACAAGATTATTATGGAGGGAAGATTATAAAGGATCTCTTTAAATAAATATCAAAGGCGAAGGAAGCTAAAAATACATTCTTAAGACAAGGCTTTTGCTTCACAAGAGATTCTAAGTATAGTCTTTTACGTCACAAAAGAAGCTCAAATGAAATCAAGGAGATTTTGTGAATCAATAATGAATAAAAGGATTATTTAAGTTATCCTCAGACAATATTTATATTGTCCTAATATACGCTAATATTACATCAGGAGTCGAGTTAGGAAATTGCTTCTGGCTGATGTACTGGAATAATTATTAGAAATAATGATGTGTGCTGCATCGCTGCATCATTAATCCTGCTCAAATCCTCGGAAAATCATAAAATATAGAAAAAGGAATTTTACCCGAATTTAGGGGATGAAGGCGATGCCCCGGGAAGGCATTAATCGGCGGTCACGACGCGTTTAATTATGGTTTTAGTTTAATTACCGGAGAAATTATCCCAAGTCTCGAGAGGAAAGCGACGTGCATTTATAGATATGGAAGTAGAGCCCTGAAGTAGAAAGAAAGGAAATGAGAGAGGAATCCGGCAAATCTAAAGAAGAGGGTTGATGGTAGAAATAAGAGAGAGAGAGGGAGAAAGAAGAAGTGAAAAAATCTGTTTATCTCCAGGGGTCGAAAATGTAATAGGAAGAAGTAAGACTTTATATAGAAAGATGGGTGTCTATAGCTACTCACGAATCCATCTCACGACTTATCTTCAATGAGAGAAGGACTAGTTCTGTCTCAGGTGGCTTCTGATGAGCGAGAGAGATAGAACACGTCACGGAACGAATGAGAAAAAGGCGGCAACGTGAAGGGTCATAATGAAATTTAGATTTCGCGGCGGGATTGATAAAAATAAATGAAAATTTGATTAAACTTGGGAGTAGCTTGACGTTACGAGTTATAGATGATTATTTCAAGTCCCATGGAGGCGAGGTTGAATATATTGGAAGAGAGGATAACATTTTTTACAATCCCTAAAGAGTGAAACGGAAATTGAAGTGGAACAATGTTGTTGACACATTATTTTAAAAAGAAGAAAGTAAACACTCGGAGAGTGGTTCTAGAGAGCTAATGACGAAGAGTGTGTTTCTTGGAGTGTTTGATTTACAATTGTTGGCAGCTGACCTCGGGGCTAAATTTACATTTACGCAAACCACGTTCATCGTTGTAAAAGGGGTGACATGCTAGTGTGAAGACAACAGCCTTAATAGCCGGTACAATGGGAGAAGAGAGGGAGGTCTTCGAGTCTTTTATGTCGTACTTGAGAAAACAATAGTCGAACGAGTACCAGCGATAGACGAGGCTCAGGGCATGGAGGGTGTTAAGGACTTCGGCAAGGAGTTTAATGGGGATGAGTCCGAACCAGTAGAAGACGTGGATTCCGTAGCCCCAGGTTGGGTTTTAACGATGTCCTCGGACACAGTCACTACGTTTTACTGCCATGGAAACTTTTTCACCTTTTTCTTTTTCAACCTTCACGTCTCCTCTCTCCTCTCTTCTTACCTGATTTTCTTCAATATTTAATGACTGTGAATTATAAAAGTCTTTTTCTCATGATAAAATATGCTTCCGAGTATTTTTAAGCAAAATGTCTATAAAGAAACTGGAACTTTAAAAATGGATTAAAAAAAAGAAATTTCGAATAAGATGACCGTGGTATAGGTGTAGATTTTTCAGAGGGTTTTATTAAATTAGAAACCTAGTTTTAGGAATGAAATTTTTTTTCTGTTCACCCTCCATTTTATGGAGAAGTGTGCCTCTTATGGAAATGTGTTGAGTCATTGAAGCAGGGTAATTATGCATAGGAGGCTCTAGGTCGACAATAAAGGGTGTAAACACCTTGAAAGTGGTGTGTTTGATTAGACGAGACATACTTTATTAACCCGGCTTAAGCTGGGCTCTGCAATGGTAAAAGAAGTAGGAAACTTAATTCTTGCGAGAAACGACAGTGAACGTTAACCGAGTTCGCAGACGACGTGCCAATGAACTTAAAATCTCTTCTCTGAGAAGGCGGAGGTAGAAGAGGTGGTTAAAGTGGCTTCTCGCCCCTTTAGATTAGCTTTTACGAGTGTTCAGGAATAAGTTAAGTTTAGTTTCGATCCTCTTAAAATGCGGAACATTTTAATTTGCAATTTCAGAGATTTCAAGCAATCCAAAGCAACAGATTGAAAATTTGGACACTTTTTGAGCGAGATAATAATTGGAAAAAAATATGAAGGAGGTATGATTTAAGATGCCTCTTAGTTTTAATTACCACTTAAGAAATTAGATATCCCGCATGTATCATCATAATTTAAGCAAATTTGTAAGATGATCCGTGTTGAAAGTGTTAGAAGAGCTAATGATTAATATTTTGTTTAGAGCTTGCACCACATTAGTCCAGCAAAGAGATATGGAATCTCAAGCTTGTGCTGGAGTTTTCTCGTATACCTAAGGGATTACGAGCAGGTCTAGATGATCTCTCTCTGTCTCTCCTCGTGCATGAACATGTATATTTATACCTCAGAAGGTATACAATACACAAGTTTCAGACTCTAGAATCTCATGTTAAGCGATAAGATATATGTCATGTCTTAAAACGTGTAAAGTCTGTCAAAAAAGTTAAATAAAAAGTCTGGAGGAGAGGGAATCGATACAGGTGAAAAATAAGAGCAAAATAAAATTGTATAAAGTTTTAGAAGAGCGGAAATTAATATTAGAGGAAGAAGTATCATGAAGCATGAGGTTAAAAAAGTGAATAAGATTAAGGCAAGGGAAGAGAAGAGAAAGGAGATGAAGGAGATTGATCATGACTGTGTTGATGTAAGACATGTAAAAAAATGAGACGAGAAGAAGCGATTGGTAGAGGCTGACATAACGACAAAACTGTATCAGGAAAAAAATTGCATTCAGACAGAAAGTGGCTAAAGTTGGAAAATAAGGAACAGCAAAACAAGGAGAAGGCAGAGAAGAATGAGGAAGAGGAGGAGGAAGAATAAGAAAAAGAATAAGAAGTAGCCCGCGGTTTTACGAACTCGTATTTACGTCATGAAGTTCCAAAGCTTTGTGTGCGCTCTGACTCTCATCTCGCTACCCCATCCCCCATCCTCCACCCCCCATACTCTGCCTCCCATCACTCCTTCTTCCCTTCTTCCTCTCCCCATTGCTTTTTCTTCCTGTCTTTCACTCTTTGTGGCACCTGCCTACCTACTAGCTACGCAGCCACCCCCTATCCCCATCCCAGGGGTAAACCGGGTGCAGCCCGTTGAGGGTGGAAATTGAGATGGAGGGATGCTGCAATGATGAAATAGAAAGGGAGGCAATGAGTGAGAGGGTAAAACGTAGAGCGGGAGGAACGACTTGCAAGCTTGGCGCTTGCGCAAGTACGAGGGTTCGTAAACGCGATCAGTCGTAGCCGGTGGTGCCGGGGGGCAAAGACTCTTCCGAGGTGAATGTTTCGCGCGATTTCTAAGTCACGGGGCATCACGTATGATCGCCACATTGCCCCGGCGGTTTCGCGACCTTACGCACTCCCCCACACCTTTCTAAGATTCTTTTGAATCACGCGTTTCCGGTTATATTTTGTTCGGTTCGCTTCATTTTTTAACGGTTTAGTGAAGTTGGTTTTGCTCGTGTGTCTTTACGAGATTGAGATTGAAATTGAAATTGAGGTTCAGCTTCCGAGAATCCTGGCAAGCTGAAGACTGGAGAGGCCTCATTATAGAAACCCATTACGAACGGATCGCCTGTGATGATGCTCGCCTGCTGTCTGATTATAGCCGGTAAGTCACTACTTGAAATATCACTGTAGAAAGCCGGCTAGAGGAGAAAACGTGGTTTCGGTGCACGCGACTTCCGGTCGCCGGTTGTTGCTTTTAAATGCAATTGTTTTTGGATAATCCTTTTTGATATTAATTTTGGGAGATTTTTTATTATTTATTTTCTTAACTTGGAGAATAATTGTGTTAACTTGTGCAGATAATTCTTGAATAATTTAAGTGAATGATGCGACTTCTGAATAATATAGATAGTTCTAAATAATACTGATATTCTTCTCCCTTTGAATGAATTGGTAATTTATAAAAGGGCAAGAAGTAAACGCTGGAAAAAGCTTTTAAATCTTCTTGATAAAAATGTTAATTTATTTTATGCTCGCTATTTAGTTTGATCAAAAGAGGTAAAAAATTTTAATCTCGATGTATATGCATGAGTTTATTTTTTTTTTTTGAGGGGAGAAGCGTTGATATTCGAAAAAGCGGGCTAGTCGGCGCTATTGGAAATCGATGTGCTTTAAGTATGCAAGCACCGAAGAACAAGTCACTTTCAAGCTCGATAAATCCAGTTCAGGTGTTCTCACGTGCTCCAGTATATATTTATTTTACGACTGTATTCTGTCAACATCCGACTTTCATTCACATGTTACTTCGTGGCCAATTGCCTTGAAATTTTCAGGGAATCATTTTATAATCTGCTATTTTCACTGCATCGAACTTTAAAATTATTTCTATATATAAAAATGTGCAATATATATTAATTAAAGTAAAAGGGCCTTCAAGTAAAACAGTTTTAAATAATTTAAAATTTAAGTCCTTCACGTAAACTAGAAATATTATAATATTTGTACAGAAGTAAATCTTTGAAAGTAAACATTGTTTTCGCGTCCGTGAGGTTTGATGATAATATTCTGATTTACGGAGGGAAAAAGTTGTTTGTACTACCCGCTTGGTAAAATCGGATAAAAATAATTTTGCCAATTTATTGTCCACCCAGAATGTTACCGTCCGCGAAACAAATAATTATGATAAACCGGTGCAAAGTTTGGAGACAGCTTTTCACGCTTTTAGTTCAAGTGAAACATGTGGTGACACTTGGAACATCGTGCACGTTAATTTATAACGATAAGCTTATTCAAATATTCAACTTTGCATATCAAAAAAGTAAAAGTTCCTGTCAGTGTTGTGAGCATTCGTTTCATTTGCATTATTACTGAGAGCGAGTTAGTGTTTTCGTGGAGACAATTGAAACCTTGAAGCGTTATGTATCTACTAAAAGCGCTGCCATTTCTGCATCGGAAGCGAGATAAGGCCGAATGTCTAAAATTCGTAGCGACACGGTAATAAAGTCCGGGTCAAACTGGAAATACGAGAGAATGCCGGATGTTGAAAAGTTACAAACTGTTGTTTCGATGTTTCATTTCAAACTCATATGTAATACAGTTCTATTCACTGGCATTATCACGATAATTAAATTGTTTGATCATAAATACCAAAGTGACCAATTTTAGATTGCACATTCGTATTTATGGTAATTTGGTTTACATTTCGATTCTACAAAGCTAAAATAATGAACTCACAAATGTATTGTGCTTTTAATTATTGATTATTGATATTCATTGCTTATTGATAATTTTTCTGAGAATCAAAGTACAGATATTTAAAAAGTATATTTAAATCTACCGATATAATTATAGTATTGCAGATCAAAGAACAGATTGTAAACATTTGTGATTGCATAAAAATTTTCATTCGCCGTAGTAAACCTTTAAGGATCCCAATTAAGATAAAAAGTTCACTGTCCCCCCTCATGCCACTCCCAACCCTTATAACCCGTACTCATGCGACTATTTTTCTCTTCTTCCATTTTTAAAAGAAGGTCTGAAAATATTAAAGAGCACTTTCTATATTTGAATATTTAAATTAAGATATTAGATTAAAATAAAGTTTAACAATAGTTTAACACAGATAAGCCATTAATTGTTGACTCTAAAGGGATGCTATCAACTAATCCCTAATCCTAATAAAATAACTATATGTACGTTCAAAACCCGAGCAAACATTAATTATAAGCTATAGATTTTCTCAAGAGTCGAAAAAGATGAACTTCTCGTTAAATTTTTTTGTCGCGAACAATCAAGGTTTCAAGAATCCTCGCAATCTTGAAGACGTTTGCGGATCTTCGGGAAGTCTTGAAGGACTTCACTAATTGCAGATAGAAGCTAGGGGATGCTGGGTGCGAGGGGATGAAGAAGGTCCAAAACCTCTTTAATCTTGATACAGAGTTTAACGATGGCTCGCCGGGTTGTTCATATTTTCTGCAATAATATTTTCAAAAAAGTGTTGCCAAGTATTGCGCGAGGGTAGATGAACTTTTCTTAATAAGTCCGAGGCGTCGCGACGCTTCCCGGATCGTTGCCTTTCTTTTCCTTCTAAGCTGGCCTCTCTCTAGTCGCTACGTACATCGACCGCCTAGTACAGCGGCGCGTTAATGGAATATTTTAATGGCTAAGTAAACCTTTAATCACTGCTTTGTTGGCCGGAAGACATTGTTCGATATTAGGGCTAAGTAGATAAGAAGTTCAGGATATTATTTTCTTGATTTTCCGACTTCACTCATTTTTCATTTTCTGCTTAGCTCTCCAGATTTCGCTTCAATATAGATTACAACGAAATTCTACGGAAATAGTTGTACATGGATTCTGTAGGGAAATTCGCCAGGAGGATATCGTGTTGGAATTTCCGGAACTTTGTCGAGGTTCTGGAAGTTTTGGAAAGACTGCTGAATCAAGAGCTTTTTTTAAAAGAATCGTAAAAGCTTCAGAGAGATGATGTAAACTTGTGCAAATTATATCACGGTAGAAAATGTCGTTCCCCTTCTTTTTCTTTGATAAAGAAGTAACTTATTGTTACGATTGTCAGTTATTTGATTAGATTGAATTTTTAATGAATTATCAGGGCTTATCAAAGGTGAAGAGTGAAAGAAAGAAATTTGGTTTATAAGTTGCATTGAGTTCCAGACACCCTTAAAGTAGAAGGGAAGATAGGGTGGTCGTTCTTCGTTCTCGTTGGCACGATTATGTGGATAATGCGAGCCGACGTGACAAGCTTACGGATTTCTGCACGAGGCGTCTTCATCCCTGAACAATTTATTCGTTAGGATTATAAACTCGGGAAAACTGATTCGTGCTATATCAAGCTCGATTCCGGAATGCGCTCGATCTTGGAAACACTCTTTACTCATTGTCAGTCATTTCTAACTTTGTACTCCTGCCAACAAAATTATCCTGCAGACTTCTATTTCAGCTTCGTGAATCTTGTGGATTCAAATTCTATTCAGACAGAATGCATTTTTATTTAGGATGGAAACTTGTTCGGTTATCAAAGATTTCATTCCATTTCATCGTAATTCATCTAAAAAAAATCTGGTTCTATGTTTAAGATATCTTTGTAATCGATTTTTAATAGTTTTGAGTTTTAAAACTATTTCCTTTTCTTTTTAGTTGTTCGAAACCAATTACTATGTTGAATAGTGCTGGAAAAATAGCATTTGAAATATGTTCTTTGAAAGGAAAGTGATTTATCATGTTACTCAGACCATTTCTCGCATATTTCTAGGTCTTCCATTGTAAAGCTTCTACTCATTCCTGCAAATAGTTTGCGAATCCATTGAAAGTAAAGGGTCCAAAGTGTCAATATCCGAACTCAAGGCAACTTACTAAAGTTCCTTCCGGTAATTATAATAGTATCAAAAACAAATTATAATTTTTTATACCTAAAAACAATTTGAACTTCTGCATCTGAAATCAATGGTAACTTTCCTTTCATAAAAATATTTGCTGAAAAACATGAGAACACATTGAATTCAATATACTTTTTCCAAATTCAAGCAAAAAAAAAAAGAGTATGCAATAGTCGCTAGTTAACCAGCTTCTTTTTGAACCGTCAACTTTACAGAACAATACAGGACAGTGTAGAACGAGCCAGGAATAAAAATCACGTTTCCGGTAAAATTCGTAAAAGTCCGCGCATCCGAAAAATTCGGAATTTTAGCAGGCCTCGTGCATAAACCGCGAACAAGCTTGGCGAAGTCCATCAGCAATTGAAATTGCTTCATATTTCCTTCTCTTTTGAACGAAGTTGCAGACAAAAAAAAATGACATATCTACCTATAAAAACAATGTATTCTCCGAATAAAAATTCAGAATATTCAATATTGAAAAAAAGCAGAAATTGAGCCATAAAGTTGAACCATGAAGAACCCTTCAAATTCTAAATCTATTTTTTGGTATCAGTTTCACTACCTGAAACTATTTCTCAAGCAAAGAAACTAGAAGTTTGATAACAGAGGGAAACGATCGAGAATAAAAGCAGTGGAGAAATAGGCGATCTGTCTTCTGTTCTCTGATCAACTGGAAGTATCCTAGCAATTTCGGACTACTCTGTGCACTGGTTTATAACGAAATTCTTGCGTCGACAAACATCGTTTTGATATCGATCACTGCAATGACTGATTCATGTTCTTAACCATTTTTCTAAGTTTTTTTTTTTTTCTTTTTTCATTTCTACCCCATTTCTAAGGGTGTCTAGTCAAGCACTAAGTCGCGACGCCGAAGTTGCTCGTAAATTGAAGCAGCTGGAACCCGTTTTGCTCGGTTAGGAACGATAAAACGAAGGCAGAAAGGCCAATTTCTGAATCGCTTGTGGTAACTGTCAAACAACCATAAACCGTTTTAGAAAAAAGAAGAAAGTTAAAAACTGATTAAAAGCAATTGCTGCAAAGATCGATTAAACAGAAAGTTGATGAATTCTAGAAAGTTAACGAATTCTATAAAAAGTTTCTGAATTCTTTTCGACTCTTCGAAGCCATTTCTCCAGGACGACGCTTGGCAGTTGGTGCACTTAGTTTGAGAAAGGAGATCAGACGAGTGTTGGTGTCGAGCATTTGTTTTCGTTCGTCGAGATTGCTTTTAATCGATGCTTAAAGCCTTTGTAGAAAAACAACAAAAGACCCGCTCACGTCACACGTAACGAATGTGTGTTAGGTGCATGTAAATTGTACACAGAGGGAAGTACGAGTGCTTGCATTGTTTCGTAGATTCGGTGCGACCCACGTGCTGCATGCTGCATTGCCCGGAGCGAGTTTCTATTGCCACTGTCGACGTTGCGCTCTGAAAAATGGACAAGGCAAGGGAAAAATCGTCGGAAAATGAAAAAGGGAGGCCAGAAGCTTTTTACGAAAAAGCCTTCTCTGTACTGAGGGGAAGAGGACGTTCTTTTTCGTCTATTGTCTTTACAGATCTCTTTCTCAAATCGCAATTTTGCAAATCAAAGTTAAGATTTCACTGAGAGAATTAATAAATCGTAAGGTTTAATGGAAATTCATCAGATTAGAGTTATCATGAAATGTGTGATTTAAAAGCGCTAGAATATACTCTAGATTCTGAGTCCGGAAGGTAGGAATGAAGAGCACCCATCAATTTTTCTTCCATATCTTTCTGTTACACACCACCCTTCTATAAGAAGAAAAAAAAACTTTTCTAAATTTATCTTCTTCATATCCTCGCTTCAATAACATCCGATATTCTTTACTGACAAAAGCGCGGGTCTATTGTGTCCAAGTTCGTTTTTTTTAAGAATGCGAGTACAAGAAGAGCGCTCGTAAATTTAATCACTTCTGTACGTGGACGCTCCATTTACGATGACGACGACGAAAACGATGATGCTCTGAGCTTGCACGATAATTCTATCTCTTGGAAAGGGTCACGAGCAGAAAAAGGAATTTCCACCGATTAGCTCTCGGTCGTAAATCTTTAAAGCGGTGATACTGTCAGCGCACTTTTCTGGGATTAAAGGATCGCGCGATACTGGATTCGCGTAAGAACCTACTCGAGGTGGGTATCTGGAACTGGAATTCATTCCGGTTCAGCGGAGTCCGTCTCTTCTGCCGGATGTACACCATTCCTGCTGAACCAACGCGTCGGTGACACAGATGTTGTCTCTTCGTCATAAATTTATATTACGATATTACGATCCATGTTCGTATTCATTCTCGCAACATTAAAGAGCCACAAATCCTTCATATTACGGTGGAAAACTGCAAATGTAAAAAAATCCACTGGAAAATTTCATTTGGAATCATGACATTTGCAAAAGAAGGTCAACATTTTATTTTGATAAAATAGAGGAAGTATCTTTGTTCTCTTTCTCTGCCGTTAAAATTTAAAACAAGATAGATTATTTTATTAAAAAGTGTTACTAAAAGCGTGCATAGCGCACTAATTTATATAATAGTGGAAATCGATTACCGGAAAACGCACTGAAATAAGATTTGTCATTCCAGACGTCTGACCATATAAGGTTTATTCCACTGCACTAAGTTTTTGCCTCTGGCGTTGGATCTGAGCCAAAATATTGTATCACATTGTATTCTTGTAATAAAACAAAAAGAGGTTCGCTCTATACGTCTTGTAGAGAATTTGAACATAAAAATATGAAAAAATATTTAAGAATCAGCAATTTAATATGAGAGAAAATGGCCTCAATTTTTAACAACGAAAATACTTCTTTATAATTTAAAAAGTTTTCAGGCACCCATCTAACTTTTCACCTTGATAAAGTTAAAAGTTGTAAAATATATTTTGCCCAAACAAATTTATCTTTAGAGATTTAAATGAAATTGTAGCTTTATTTCGTCAATAATCTAAAATTCGAGTATCTCTCGCGGACGTTGAAACCAAGGATCTGAGCTTAACACTATTTAAAGTTTCAAGAGCAAACTCAATTTCCTGGTTAAATTCGATGTTCTTCGGACCAGTGACTTCATGACGTTACAGAGCGGTTTTTGCTGATGCGGTAAGAGGTCTTCATTCGCGATATGAATATTAATATGAGTGGAGACAGGAAGTGTCTTTTAATCTATTGCCAGAATTTCTATGTCTATAGAGTCATTTATATATTTTTCATACAAAACTGTACAATTTAAACTCGAATTCCAAATTAAATTGGACAATTTTTGATTATTCTGAACGGGCTTATCATTTTAAATTCCTTTATAATACTTTAACATATTCTTTTGAATAAAGCAAATTTTGTATATATCACATGTGCTTCAGGAGAGCAGAAAAGGTGGATTTGCACATGGAAAATCTTCCTTATCGGAAGCGAGGGTAAGCACGTCCTGAAGTATATCCGTTAAGAGAAAAGTAAGACGTTGAGAAGCTCTAGCGACCGTGACCTCTTGACGTCTCTCCAAGCTCCGTGATTTTCTCTCGCGTTTCGGTAAATTTTTCTTTTCAGTCGCATTTATTTCGGACTATCTCCATAAAGCACGTGCATAAATCCCAAGCACCGAAAGGCACATATTAACAGCAAGGAAATAAACGGAAGCATAAGGTAATTGGAACATCAATACCTGTACCCGACAGGAATGAATAATGAACGCTGGGAACTTTTGGATGGAGCCGAAAAACAAGTATAATTTTTTCTATTGAGTGTACATCGAGTAAACAGAGCGAAAATTTTCAAAAACATGATTTAATCTTGCTCAAATTGGAAATTAATGAATATTCATTAAGGATAATACAATTTTCATAAATGATAGTGTACTTTGGCATTAATAATTCAAAATTATATGTATGAAAATCAGAAAAATCTTTAGAAAAGTAAGCCTTTCCCTTAAATTATAAAAAGATATAGTTGTTTCAGGATTTTGTCTGACTAAACCTGGACCATTACTACTGCTCGACTGTTTCTTTCAAATTTGTACAATTCTGCTTTTTACCTTTTGAATATTCCTCTTTAATTCCCTTCTATAAGTTCAAAGCTTCCTCAGTAGACAATCAGAGAATCTTTCCGTCTGAATTGTCAAAGATGAATGACTCATCTAAACTAAATAAACTTTGAAAGCATTCCTATAAAACTCATGTTTACGAAGTAAAAGAGATAAAAAAAAGTCTGAGAAGTTCGATATACCGACAACTCTCGAGAATTCGAAGCGATCAGGCAACAAATTTGATTTTTCTCTATGCACGTGTCGACAATACAAGACTAGAATGGGGGTAAATCCTGAGAGCCTTGGTTCCCGTACCGTCCAAGATAATTTGTATCCGGTCGGCGTCGTTCAGTGAGCGGAAGAAAAATAAATGCAGCAAAGGTAAACAGAAAAAAAGGAGAGGAAATAAGGAAGAGGGATAGGTAAAGAGGAAGAAAAGCAGAAGAAGGTGGTGGTTTTGTAGAGAGCGGATGTAGACAAAAAAAAGGAACCTATATAGCGAAGCGAACGTCCCTCGGGTCGAGAGCGTGAGCGCCTGGCAGCGAAGGATATTGCTCCTTCGTGCAGCCTCCGTACGAAGCGTGGAAACGGATAAAAAGATTACTCGGGCAAATACCCGGCAAGGTGAATCCGTCGAACGGACGAGCAAAGAGATAAGAATCTTTCGCCCCCGAAACGGGTAAACACGCGCGTCTTCTACACCCCACGGGCGAATAAAACTTTTAATCTGTCTCTCGCTCTCTCTCTGTCAGCTTTTTTCCTAGAAAATGGATGCCATAGGCAGTCGATTTACTCCAGCCGTGTTTAAGCGACACGGGCTTGCTTAGTAGGAAGGGGGAAAACTATCTGCGAAGCTATAAAAAATTGATGCCTCGAGTAGCATTTTGATTGGATCTCCATTTACTCTCATTCAATTATTGATTCAGCACTTGTGAAAAAAAGTTAAGAAGCTATGAAAGCGGAGGAATACATGTTTTTGCAAAATATGAGATAATAAAAGAAAATTCCTATTTCTTTCTAAAAGAAATAGGAAATTTAAATTAAAATTAAACAATTTTCGCAGTGAAATTGTTTTTGAGGATATTAAGTTCACTAGAGGTAACCCTGTTTAATTGAAACAAGAGCTTGCGTTAAATTTTGAATTTCTGAAAATGCAGGCACTCATAAAAGAGGGAAATAAATATAAAAAACATCGTAATGCGAGAGCGTTCATCATAAAAAACTACATACAAATTGTAGAACATTATTTTCCTTTATATATATATATATATATATATATCTATATTGACTAAAAAGACCATTAACTCAAAAACTCGTTATGTGACAAGAACGACTTGAAAAATTTTGTTTTTTATACGATCAAAAAAAAATGAGAGGAATTATAAAACAGAATTTGTTCTTTTCAATTACATATTTTATTCCAGTTCATTAAAAATTTAGAGGATTTCTCTATAGAAATTGGGAAATCAAATCTGAAATATTATTATTATTAATTATTAATTAATAAATAATAATAAAGTACGATATATTCAACATTCTGTTCAAATTGAAATTTTATATTTTCGCTCGTACAACGCGTGATTTTAATCTCACAATTGATTAATTGTTCACTAATCTGTCAATACTAGTTATTATTAACAATGTAATAATTACAAAAATAAATAAATTCCTCTTTTAGTTAATTAAGCAGATTTAAATTCACATAGAGGAAGGGAAAATAGGTAATTTTGTGGCAACGGTGGAGGAGAAGCAGATAAGTAGTGCAAGTAAACGTGTGGTCAGCCGTTGGGGAGGTAGTAGTAGAGGTCAGTGATATGTCAGCCAAGAATAAGTAGTACCTTATTTTAGAAGTCCATACCTAGAGTGATGTGTAAAAAATAGTGTTTTTGACTCCAGGACAATGTGTTTCACTGCAACACTGCCTATACGTTTCGAGCTATATTGAGAATTGCGAAACAGGGTTGGAAAGGGGAACGGATGGAGGTGAACGAGCAATGAGAAAGAGAGATGCAAGAGTGACAGGAAAGAGGTGGGTCGTTTGAGAGGGTAAGGCGAAACCATCAGCCATCGACCCGAGAGTCGAGTTCGAGCTCGTTATACCCTCTTGTAGGATGCATCTAGATTCTACATCTCTGTTGCACCCACACTATCGCAATTGGCAGTCGGTGCACACCAACTAACGAAGAGTGTCCATTTGTCCATGAAACGACCTATATATAAATACCAACTGAGTTGTGTTTCACCGACAGACTTTAACACAGTGTTCTCTATACCAGATTGCATCCCAACTTGAATAAGAGGGAATTCGAAGGGAGCATCAAAAACGGTAAACTTCCTGAAAGGGGTACGAACGCCAATTAAAATTTAAATAAATTTATTTAATTTTCAACCACAGCAAGCTTTTTCAAGAGCTGCTAATTAGCAGACGGAAATTAACTGTTCTATTTGTATTCTTTCTGTGCTGGCAGATATATTGTTGAAATCGGTACTTCAGAATATTTCTTAACAAAATATGTTTCTCGAAACCTATATTAGCAGAGGGAATATAAACGCTAACGAGTTACCAATTCGTTAAAGTTACTTTTGAGCTGCTCAGCTTACGATTTTTAAATCTGATAAGTTTTATAACGAATTTTACACTTGTATCACAACTAAGAATCCTCGTTGAATAATTCTTGTTTCTTTTGGCTTCACACTCACAAACAAGAGGCACGTTCAGCATGCAACTTAGCACTGAATACTAAATCGTGAAATAATTATCAAAAAACCTTTTCAGAGGAGGAAGTCCATTTGAAAAGGTAGTAAAAGAGTAAGTCTTTTTTGCACCTCATACTTATAGCTAACGGTCCCGCTCAGCTATTCGAACCGGGTGACGACAGACATAAAAATCCTAAAGCGAAGGTTTTTTTTGCGAATGAACAGGCGCACCCTTGCATTCGCTGTTAGCTCATCTTTCGATGAGAATCAGCTCTTCTATATACGGCCAGGTTTAATGGATATCGAGCGAAGCACATAAGCGCTCTCTCGAAATTCTCCTCTTTCATTGGCGGTTGAAAGGACTTGTACTGAAAGAAAGAAATCGAGAAAGTGGAGACACTACAGGACCACTCATGTGAGATTGCATCTCTCAAAAGTGTTTCCTATCGCCTTAATTGTGGAGAGGAGACAGTTTCGCAGCATCGAAATTACTTCTGCAATGAAACATCACCAATCTTTTAAAAAATGGTGTCGGATCTCATATTTTTCGGAAAATCTTCTTCATGGGGAATAAATTTCTGACGAATTAAGATAAATCGTGGCCCTTTGTAATATGATGCCTAAAGCTACATTCAACAAGAAAGAAAATGATTTTTCTCTAGAGCTCGGAGGAATCTATTCACCAAGATGGAAACATGAGGCGAATCATTTATCTGAGAATGTTGGCGGAGAGATCGTTTGACTGTCACAGTCGTCAGTGACACTATGAAGAAGAAGAAACCGGAAGAAGGTGTCGCGGGAGCGACATGGCCCCAAGAGTAGTTCCGACACAAATACGATAGGAGCCTTCTCGTACCGTCGCAGCCGACCTGACGTCGACAACGAGAGCCGCAGTACGACATATACGATATGCCTATATCTGGGGGAATAAACCGAGACGTGACGTAGAGATTTCCCGAGATCTCTCTAGGTGTCGTGTAACGTAACACGTGAGATCCTCTCCGAATACGACGGCCGCCGTGCTCCTTGTAAAGACCCCTAGGGAGTTGCAACTGAGTATGATCGTCGACCTTTATGTATCGCTTCACCGCGTCGAGCTCCACAATATATACGACCATTCTCATGAAACGGGGTTTCAGATTTTCGTGATGAGATGTTCTATATAGCTCCCAGCCTCACAGGTCGTGATATGTATCATATTTAAGTGAAGAGCAGAGCTTTAAATGTCAGGAAGATATTCTGATTTTTAAATACGGAAAATTCTCTCAACAAGAATGACAATCAAGGCTTCGAAACTCTGATCATCAAACTTGGAAATATGTTCAGTTTTAGATATAAGAACTTAATAGGATCATTGTAGCCAAGAAATCCTCTCGAGAGGATTTGAAAAGAACACTTAAATGAAGGCATATTCACATAACGATGTCGCATTGAATTTATGCAAAATCGAAAGAGGAGAATTCCACATTCAGATACTTCCAGACAACGTTATCAACCTCCGGGAATTATAATGATTTCGCACGGCGAATACATTACTTTAAAAAACATGGGCTGACTAAAACCGGGTTTATCTACTGCGAGTCTTACAAATCAATAAACGCTTCACGTCTGCCCATAAATCGAATAAACAAATACTGATGATAGATAGATACTTAAGCTGCATTTCTTTAAAGTATGACTTTTGCTATCAGCTTGAAATCTATCACAGTTATATCGCTAGATTTTTATTTGCAGCCTGCACGCGATTTATGCATTGTCATGGCAGAATTAATCACTCGAAAAATAGACAATATTTGTACAAGTGATTATTCCTCAATGAAAATCGACACATGTACATCTCCTGTAATCCGAAAAGTTTACAAATATTCGCACCTGTCGTTCTCACGAGTATCCACAAATCAATTTGAATTTCCCGCGCAGCTTCTGTGTGCTGGAGTGCCTAGATGGAAGAAGGGAGGCTGAATGGTGGGTGGTGAATGGGGTGGATGACACGAGATGTGGCGATATGTAATTACGCGAATACTTACAGGTAGGGTCTTAACTCCGCCAATTCGATACATCAACAGGAGTGGTGCGCGCGTCCCTCTTCTCATGGCGTCATTTCCGGGTGACAGTGATATTGTGCAGACTACATTGTCCCAGCATGTATTCAATGAGATGGCCCGCGGCAACGAACCGCGGGGCTCAACTGGTAAGCGAACAAAGTTCCTACAGGGAACAATGAATTGTTCTGGAAGATTTCATTGTCCGATCGCTCGGGGGTCTTTTCGCGTTGCGAATAATAAACCATCTTACTCAGAGTTTGACAAATACCTCCATTAGCGTTCGTCGAAAGAAAACATTTCAGAATGCCCGGAAAAAATCCATGGACGCTTATTTTCATAATTGAATACGCCCACTTTTCACACAACCACGCCCTTTTCCTTAGGACACGTCCATTTTCAAAACACGCCCTTTTATTAGGACACGCTTATTTTCATTAATGCCCCGTTTCGATCCTTAAGTCTGTCATTTTCCTACAAATTATGCAAGAAATAGAATGTCAGACTATTAAATTCAATACTCGCAGCAATAAAAGACACCATTTACGTTATATTTGAAATTTAAACAGAATTTTGCACTGCAGTGCGTGAAGAGAAAAGTAATGTTTCTACTTTCATGTCAATTTTATGATTATTTGCTTCAGATTTATGGTCCATAATTTTATTTATGACTTTATGAAGTAGAGTAGAGTAAAATGATATACTCGAGAGAAAAAGTTACAATTCTTTCAGTTCAAGAAGTCATGCATAGTGTAGAAAAGAAGATTAGATAAGAGTATGTCAGTAATACATGTAAAAAATTCTGGAAACTACGTGGAAATGTAGAAGATCCTCCTGAGTTGAAAATCCGAAAAACTTGATAAATTATATCCTCACTTTATTATCTTTTATTACGTTGAAAAGTTGCATGACCACGAATAATTAATGCTCACACATGAACTAAAGGAATGTGATTTTTAACGCGGATGAAAGCGACAGTAAACAAAATTGATGAACGTTCTCGTGATAAATTGACAGGATCGTCAATGTGCAAAGGAGAGTACTCTGACCTGAAATGCTTGCAATTTATAATCTCTGGGAAAACGTGCTCGTGAAACGATTACCTGCGATAGACAATATAGACAGGTAATCGTTATCGGCGAGATGACAAAGGAGTGTTAACTCCTCCACGTCTTATTAAAAATAATATTTCAAGCAGTCTCGCAATATTGTTCAAAATTCTCTTTTACATTTAAATTTTATTTGTTCATGAATATCATTTGTTTATTCTTGTGCATAAAATAAGAAGAAAATTAAATTCCTTTCCTCGCTGCAGTGTATTGCATCTGACAATTTATTTAGGTTTGTCACAAGAGACTGCTCATCTTTGCCATGTGAACTTAACAGCATGGTCTTCCTGAAATTGAAAGCTAGAGACTACTGCAGAGTTTGCAAGTTGAGGACAGTTTAACCTCTGGAGACAAAGAGGTATTACATGTTCCTGCCTGTCTAAATATTCAGGCTTTCTAAATTAGTTCTAGGTGTCAAAATATGAATAAATAAATAGATGCCAGTAATATTAAGAAGCAATATTATAACTAAGTGTCACAGCAATAGAATAAAACACGCTAAAACTTGTAGCAGGAAATAATCGATTAACGTCAGGAAATCATGTCTTGCTCGGGAATAAAGATCGCTCTTATCGCGGATAAAATAAAAAAAGCTGATGGCAAGGTAAAGGATGTAGCAAAGTTAAGTAAAAAGTTGTAACGCGCATCACCCTTCGTTTCACTTCTTCCTTCCGCTTTGTATCCACAGGTCAACCTTAGAACCCTTCTTCCTGAAGCAATAACTCAACTCGACCTAAGACTTCTTCACACTTCCTATAAAAACTGACGCGATACAAATTGTACCTGTTCAACTTACATAAATCATCTTCCGTCTATTCAGGATGCTTAGCTTCTAAATTTCTAAGCTAATGAAGCTCATAACTTCTTGTTTCCACTTTTTCAAATCTGTGATTTTTTAATAATCATTAAGGAATTCCAAAGGGAGCAACATTTTTTTATCGTTTACAGTATGTGGCAAAATTAAAGAATAACATTTTCTGCCTTGCTCGCCTAAACTCACGAGAATTGTTAACGTAAATTAAATGTAGGATTCTCCAGAGGATTATGTAGATGAGAGTTGGAGAGTAGATTCTTGTCCAAGTTCACATTCTAGTTTCCCTGTCTGTCCATTTTCATTCGTAACATTGTTACATAATAGCTTTACGGACATTAATTACAAAATTGTAATATAATTAATCTTCGTCTTTATCTCAGGCATATCAGAATTCTCACGAAGTAGAATTTATCACCGGGAATTGTATAATCTCTCTTCCATGAATAATTCCCTAGATATCAAAGGGCTTCTAAATGTAACAGAAACTAATATTAAATGTAACCACACATTCTTCCTTATTTCTATCTCGCTTTTCCTATCTCCTTGTGTCAATTTTGCTGCGAATCGAAGCTGTCACTTGTCGCATTTTTCAGAAGAAATTACCAATATATACAGGGAGAGAGGAATGCAGAATATAGGTAGAAATGCAAAGAACGATGAGAAGCCATTGACTACTCGCTTTGCCTGTTTGTTGAGAAATGCCATTCCAGAGGTGAATCGATGGTTCAGAGGAACGTCGCTTACACACGACAGGGTAATTCCTTATCTTTTACTCCCTCCCCCAGTTCGGATTGAATAATCTCCAATTTTTTTTTTCTTTCTTCCTCGCAATACTTTTTTTATTGCTCGATTTAAAGTCCAACTTACTTTTCCACCGTTCCTTCATTACGGATTCCCTTCCTCTAATAAAAATTCTCATTTGAAACTATACGGGCTGAAACTTCCAGCTGGAAAAAGGCTAATATAAAAGTTTGCTCAAATTATAGATGGACACGCTTTATTTCGTCCTAGAATTCTAGATTCTATGTTTTTATTCTTCGAATTAATAATAATCGCAGGTATCTTTTTTTTCCAGTAAAATAATAAAACAGATATTGGAAGCTATAAAATCTGATTACATGAGTGCTTATTATAATTTCTGAGGAGCATTTCCTGCAGATTCAGATGACTGAGAATCAGATGCAGTTTTCTTCCTTTGATGTAGAATTCTAGATAGAACTCCGCTGATGTAATTTATATCAAGATAGCAACTCTCGCAATTTGTGATGAATAAAGAGATTCCATTATGACAAAGTGCACGATTTCAATTCGAATCCTGTTCTGTCTTATTATCCGTATTCTTTTTGAAGAATACGCCTTCAGCTGGGGAGAATACAATTTGAATAAGTTTCACTTCCTGTATAGTTTCCATTGACACGTTCGCAAGTACGAGTGAAGAAACGGACAGAATCTGAGCTCTAGGCTTTTTCCATCGACTTTTCCAACTACTAACGAGAAGAAACTTAGTTTCTTGGCTCTTTTCCCTCATCCCCTTGGGTGGTCTCCTATCCGACGTCGACCAGGTTCAGAGTTTTTTAACGAAGAGAATGGAAGTCGACGGAACTTCGGTCAAACTCCACCTTGGCTTGACAACCGAGTCAATTTTTCATTTCTCTTCTGCTTGACTTTCGTCTGATAATAACTACGTTGTATATAAAAGAGTGAAAATCATCATCTTTATCATCGAATAAAAGAACGAAAGTTGAAATATACTAAGTTCAGTCTTTAAAATTGTGAGAAACAGTTTTATCGTATGTAAGATTGTTTATAAAAAAAATTCTACAATCCCTGCTCTCTAACAGTTGCTTTTACTTAATGATCATAATTTAATGTAAGCACTTTAAATTTCTATCGTACATGTGTGCATATTCGTGTAATTTCTATTTTGTATATGAGGCGCTGGAATGTGAATGAACGTAGCACACCCTAGGGTAAATTCCAAGCTGGGGTGGCCGAAAGAAATATATGTGGCATGAGCAGAAACAGAATGTGTATTCATATATATACATATGTGCATACAAACTAGTATCACGCGAAAGAAATAGAGACAATAGAAACATGGAGGTTGAATTTTCAGGAAGATTTATCTATATTAGGCTTGTTTCTTCTTTATCTTCCTCCATGTCTTATAAATACCTTATTTTGGGAAGCAATTCCTTAACGTTTCTCTTAATAAATGATTATTGGTACTAAAAACTGAATTTTATTTGTTTTCGAATCAAAAAATTATAATGTTGATTTAAGAGAGGAAATAAATTCCGGTTTCTTTACCCCTATTTTTTTTTCGTAATTATTTGTTAAACTCAATCTTAAAATATGTTAGTAAATTATTGATCGAAGGGTAAATTTGAAAGGTTTCTATCGAGGCTAAAGTATTCATTATCGCGAACGACTAATTGGGTCTCGCCAGACGAGAACCATTATGGAAAGTGCTTAGGGTGGAGCAGGCACGAGTTTTAGTTGTCGTACTTTCGTAACGAGATAGATAGTTAAGTAGCTGTGGGTAAGTAGATAAGTACCGTTCCACTTTGCAGTAGTTTGACTTACTGAAAGATTTTCAGTCGAAGATTTTCCAAGGAATTCAAATTTCGAAAATTGTCGAGATTCTGGGAAATTGCGAGTCAAGAAAGCAGTGAGAACCATATTAAGATTCCCTCAAGTCTCAAGTTCGAGAAACTCTGAAAGAAATAGTATCAAACATCTCTGGTAGCTAAAGTGGGATTATAAGGTCGGATGATGATTCTTATCGAGAGAATCCTACCGACATTTATCTCGCCAGATCGTTTTCTTTAGAAGCAATGTAGCCCATTGTACGCTCCACCGAATTCGAATAGCTCCATGACACGAGACAGTAATTCGAATACTATCTGTATATCCTCCACACGATTTTCTCCGATACACGCAAAATAACAATTCGCCTTCCTTATTTGATTTCATAAAGAAGGGAAACATCTGAAATTAGGGATAATTTACTTTTGTATAAAATCTGCTTGAACAATTCAATTAAAATTTATATTAGCTATTCACTTCCCACGAACTTTCTCTCAAACTCGAATTTTCTTATTTTAATCTTCAATGCTTCCGGCTATAGATTAACGATTCACGTATAAAATTAGAAAGTTAGCTACTTAAACTTAAGATTCAGAACAGAGGGAAGCCAACTTCTGATGAAGTTTAAACTTATCCTTCATAATGTCAAGATTTGTGAAATAACGATTTTAATAAACACAATTTGCAAAATTCTGAAGCAAGATAATATATAGAATCTAAAAATGTAACAAAGACAGCTCGATAGAAATTCCTTCTTTTGACGATTCCCCTCGGTTTCTATTGAATCAAAAGAAATACTGTTATTTTTCCTGGGGCGATTCGATCAGCTGCTGTGGATGGCTATACCGTGCTGGAATTTCTCTTTTTTTTTTTACTGATAAAGCTTCAGTCCCCGACATCAAAGAATGCCTCTCCGCTCTGTTTTTACTCGCAATCGTTTTATATAGTTCTCTGGACATGAGCGGCCTTTGCTCTACTGAAAATTATTTCGAAAATAACACGGGCCGGATATTTTTATTGGAAATCGGGCTCTATCGATTCTACGGTCGAGTCGAGGCGTAAGAGTCCTTTCCGACGTCCCAACATCCGCTCCAACTCGATTCGCATGCCCGATTCACTGAATTCACTCTCCCGTTGCCCCCATTGCCCCAAACCATCCAGTTCTGATTCCCCCTCCAGTAATTAGAGACAAGATTGTCGTCCCGCTCCAGTTAATATTCACTCGCTCAACTTAGCTTCCGACGAAGCCTGAAACTTGAAAGGATTTTCGAGGAGAGAAGCGCACACTTGAATCATATTCTCCTCTATTGACATTCATAGTAGATAATGAGACACAATCACTCGAAGATTGATCATCTTAATTTACGATAATCGCACTTATAAAATTGAGAAAATTTTTCTACAGTGGACTTCTTTACAAGGAGCAGAGTTTTTTTTTCTTTCCTAACGAGGATGAAAAAATCCTGTGCTGAGAGAAAGGAGGGTTTCACCGCGCCATTAAACGGCAGTTTTTCCAAGAGAAAGCAACCCCTCTAAATCTTCAAGTGCGCCATAGAAAACGGAGGGGCTAAGGATGGATGGCGATAGAAATGGAAAAAAAAAGAAATGGAAAAAAAGGGAATAAGATATGAAGACCGAAGATGACTCCCTGTGGAATAAAGGTTTTTGGAATATGGGTTTTGCAATAACCGTCGAGACTGGACGATTGCTATTAATCCGAGATTTTAGCTGCCAATAGAACCTGATTAAAAAAAGTTGGTGATAGAGTATTAGCTAGGCTTTGGGTCACGGGAAAAATCAGAAATCATGTTGCGTATTGAACAAGAGAGTCAGTTATGATAGAATTCAATCTAACAGTACTTTTTTCTAACAGCAATAGCTTAATTAAAAGTGACATGTAACACAGTTTTTTTTATGACTGAAAGAGTAACAGACTGAAAATTTTCAAAGGTGAAATAAAAAATATAAACAATATGCGTTCATGAATAACAATGAAGACAATTACCTATTCTTTCATTCGTTAGTGAATCAATTGTTGATTAATGACGATGGATCATATTGTATGAAAAGTCGTAGTCAATTTAACAAATTAAATTGAATTCTCCTCCATCTAAGCGTGGTTTTACATTATTTGAAAATTGTAAATTTACCAATTACAGGATTGCAGATCAGTTTAATGTTCTCGAAAAATTGCACAAGTTTTCCATTTAAAAGGTTGAGTTACATTTAACGTTTAATTTAATTTGGATATAAAACGAGAAAGTAATAATAATGCACCTAATTAATTTCAGAAATGTAAAATAATTACTACCTGAGCATATAGGCATTGTTTTTATGACGACGTTACTCAGTTTAATGACTTTTGTTTGAGAATAACACGAAAAATGTGCGCACCCATAAAATGAGAAATACATTCAGACCGAATTCATTGTTCCTGGAAAATTCTCTTTTTGAGTCTTGAATTGGCACAAAAGCACTAAAATAGAGATACCATTAAATTAATGTGCTTCAAACATAAAAAGCTGAAATATCGAAATTATTATTATTACGGAGGTAAATATTATGCTTTTCAGTAACACAAGGATATAGAATCACAATAGCCTGTTTACACTGTATGAATAAATATCAATCGAATATTTGATCAATTCCTGAGAGCGTTTGTTTACAGAAGTGTACGGACCAATCGGAAACTCAGCTTCGAGTTTTTTCGCGTACAAGGAAATAAAAGAAGCGAAGGTACCGATATTTGCAAAGAACTCGCAGAAATAATAAATCTGAGCTAGATTGGAAGAAAAATTGAGTATAAGCAAAAAAAACTTACTTGAAAGCAGTAGACGATATTTCAAATTTCACTCCCGAAAATGGTAATATTTAAAATTATAATTATAAGGAGAATTCGAAAGAATTGTGAGGGGAAATAATAAATCAGAGCAACTTGAGCAAAGGAGGAGTAGAAGAGGAAAAAAATGGGACAAGGGAGGGTGAGAATGAGGGAAAAAGGGGCAGACGCGAGACAAAAAGTGTGGAGAGATTGTTCTTTGGCTGGAAGCCGTATGATTTCATATCGAGTTGCAGTTGCAGGTGCATTTTAAATTCTGCGCTTTCGAATTCATTTCGCCAGTAGCCGGCTCTGTTATCTATGCGTACGCGGCTTGCGGTTTTCGACCCGGCGTGGTAATAACTTCGAGGCGTGGTTCGGGCGAGCGAGCTCTGCCCGGGGCTTGGTAAAGTACAAAGGTACAAAGCCTCGGTAATATATTTTGGATTACCTTCCTATCCTATACTATCCTATTCTCGAGACCGAGTTTCGTTACTCGTTAAAAGTATCCGAGCCTGCCTCTAACGAGACCGCTTGGACCAAGGGTACAAACAAGTAGCTGCAATCTCCCACAAATGGCCACTTCGTAAAAATACCAACCTCACCTCAACGAGACACCCCCGTGAAATTAACGACCCTGAAAAGCCGAAAAGTGGGACAGCTAAAGTTTGAGAAATGACCTTTTATTCAAAGTTCTCGTTTTTTATCATTTTCGTTTCATTCCTTTCTATAACAAGAGGCATCTCAATGAGAGAGTAAAATATCGTGAGAATAAAAGGAAAGTTTGTTTGCAAGAACTGATTTGTAGCATATTGAATCCAATTCACGTTTGCTTACAAATTTAACATTGACTATAATTCATCACTATTCAAAATTTGTGGTTCCCTTGGAGAATATATGTTTCATTCATGGGCGGAAAGATTCTTTTCTTATTCTCCGGAAAATATTCCTTCAATGTCAGTGTTGATTTCACGCATGAAAATAATGATCGAATATATGGAATTTTTACGTAGAAGAAGGTAAAATATATTTTAATTTTTAGTTAAGACTAAGTCTATTTTTCTTCATTTGATGTTGAACAAAAAATTAGAATTAACATTAACAATTAAGAGCACTGAGCAGTCTTGAATAATAATAACGTCTGACATGGTCATGCCTTTTCTACTTGATTACATACAAAATACAGACTTGTGTCTGGCCAAACAAGTTCATACTACTTATAGGAGAATATTTCCTCAGGGATTACTCTAAAAGTCACAGTATTATCCGAAACGGGAAAATAAAGAGAAAAAGATAAAATAAAGATAAAAGAGCTCATCCAAAAAATATATAACACATTTTTTTGGGTGTGGGGAGTTCCCAAATAGCTCGAAAAAAGCCTTATATAATTTACGGATAGATTTCATGTAAAAAAACTGATAAATGGAAAGTGAGAGGAGTGAATTGGGAAATGAAAAATGGGAAAAGTGATATGTAATCTGCTCCCTATGTTATGCGTCCATATGAGACGCTTCTTGTGGATAGTCATTATCTGAATCAGAAATTAAACACTGTCTAGCGCCTTATTCAACACAATCTACTGCACAAGCTCCTGATTCGAGCCGATAAGTCTAGTCAACAGGTGAGACTCCAAGCAACATCTATTCGCAGCACATAAATCACTTTACCCCTCGCGAGCATTTTCTCTTCTTCCAGAGTAATGACGATAGTAATGACCTTAAAGGAAAAGAATGATAGAGAAAAGAAAATGAAATGAAAGAAAAGACGACAATCCCTTTTCTATAGGTCCGCGATATCGACCTCTTGGCAGCTCGAAAGGGTGGAAGCGCCATGGGACGAGAGATGGTCGCTCGTGCGGAAAGAAGAAGAGGGTCGTCGACGTCGACGTCGTCGTCAAGAAGTTAACACGGTGCAATAGGCAGAGAAGGAAGCCGGAGTTGGGGGTATAAGAGTTAAAGGAGAGACTAGAAAAAAAAAGCATAGACAGGGTTTCGCATAATGTTAGTATCTCTGCAGGATGCGTTGATGGAAACTCGAGTACCGAAGGAGAAAAAAGGGGTTGGGTACTTTTTTTCGCTCGAATGCTTCAGTCTGAAACTCCACTGCTTTTTCTCTCAGTTTCCTTCGCGTTTAGAAAAACGCACGAGTAATGACCCTTGTATATAGGGAACTTTAGCCTGTTTTACGGATGATTACCGGGACGTTAGGGGGGTGGTAAGGGGTGTCAACTTCGCCCTATATTTACAGAGTTGGAGGCATCGGCACCGACGTGTTTCGATGCTACTCGACATTATTAAAGGGAACGTGCGGAATTGTAAAATACGGGTTTGGATCGTTCTCTCTTTAGGCGAGCGTACACATAAATGAAATCACAGTCCGGAGCTATTGTTCGTGCGGAAGTCCGGGCTGTGTAATGAAATTAGACTTGGCGCTGTTTGGAGTCCGAAAATTGTAAAGTAGTGTTATTGCATTTTGCGGATGGGGAAAAGAGAGAATTTTTAAACTGGAGATTCGTTAAGCGAAAGGTAAATTAAGCTTCACTTTTGTGTTTTTGTTTTTTCTTCAATATAATTCTGCAAAATCATTTTTTCATATATAACACTGCCTGGGATTAAACTACTTTATATCTGACGAATCCTACTGAATGTACGATATTAAAAAATAGAATATTTTTCCATTCCATTTAAACTGTTATCGTCGAAAAAACATTTCTCCTATGAAATTGTAAGTCCCCTTTTCAACTTAAATCCCTCTTCGAAAAGCTGGTTCTTGACGGTAATCGAGAATAACAAATGCAGAGTAGTTATATTCTTCCGGAGGTTGAAGAGGGCAGTGTTTTTATTATTTAGGATTTGGCCGTCGGGTATTGTAAACCTTTCTCGTTTTAGAGGATATCGTTTCGACGATCAGATGGGAATGTAAACGTTGAAAATAAAATGTTTTGGAGGAGCAGTCTAGAGTCTACTTGTCTGGGGGCCAGAAACAGGATGGTGAATGAGAGGAGACGGAAGATAAAAAACAAAAAAAACCTAAAAAAAAAAAAGGATCAGAGTAGGCTTGCAAGAGGAAACTAGAATAAAAAACGTAAAGAGAAAAAGAGGGGAAAAATGAAAGGAAAGAAGAAAGAGGAAAAGGTAAAAGAAGGAAGAAAGGGAGCTGGGGGAGAAAAGAGAAAAAAGAGGAGAGAAAAAAAGGAAAGAGAGGAGAAAGAAGAAAACAAAGAAATGAGATGTAGAAAGGGAGAAAAACAGGAAGAGGGAAAATTAAAAGAGGGAGACAGAGAGAAGGGAAAAGGAGTGGTAGAGGTGGGGAAAAGCAGGAGGTGAACTTCCGTGAAAATCTGCCAGAACGATCCTGAACTGCCACAAAACCGGCAGCACCAGAATCAGCATGGTGCAGCCGGTGGGGCGCTCAATACTGCAAAACATTTCCCTCGCGGGCTCAAACCACCACATGGCCCTTTTCTGCATTCGACCGAATGAGCCCGACGTCCTGATGGTTGCACGCATTCAGCCACTTCACGATACGCTTTTCATTTTCCCCTACCTCTTTCTCTTCTGTTTCAATTCCTCTCGTATTCCTCACTCCCTTGAGCTCCTTGAGCCAATTCTAAATCGATACTGAAAGACATGACAAACATCCCTTAACTTTTTTAGCATTACGCAATTGCTTATTGATCTGAAATAAGGAACTGCAATAACTGACGGTGACGATAAAACTCTGTTTATTATTGCCAGCATAAACTGGGTTACGAAAGAAATATTGGCATAATTTTTTTTTGGAATTGTAGAAGGGTTTTTGAATGTTTTCGAGTAAAAGAGTGTGGTATATAAAAATTCAATCCCGTGTTTGTAAAGACAATTGTTCTCGCAAGGAAATGAGGTTAATTTTCATATACAGCACCCTCTTTCGAGATTCTGCAAATAGAGTATCCACTTTCAGAGTTTGCATTCCTGTAAAGAAGTCCACTTATGAATTTTCAACACACTCAGTTTCCTCTATTATTTTTTTATTATACGTATATATTATTTTTTTTGTTCATTAAACTTCTTCTTTTTAATTTCACAATTAGATATATAACTATCTGTCTATATATTATATATATCGTAAAAATAAATAAAGTTTTGTATAAAATGGATGTCTTTGAGGGACTTAATAAAAATCGTTGACCATGTAAATTGAAATCTATTCGATTGAAGCTAATTTCAAACGAAAAGCATTGAACTCTACGTCTATACAATTTCATAATATTGAAGCTCCATTGGAAATATAAATTCTTATAACAATATAAAAGTAAAAAATAATAATAATATCAGGGAGAGGGATTCTCTATTATAAGGAAACTCTTTGCAGTCTTGAGTATAAAAAGGAGGATGGTGGATGAAAGAGGACGAGGTAGTCACATGTGTTATACACATTCAGTGGAATTCCTAAAGAATCCGAGAGATGCTCTCTATTGCTATGAAGTAAAATTCCGACGGGAATACAAGTAGCAAGTACGAGTGAACGCTGCCCTGAAAATGCAACGTGATCTCGAGCTTCGGGTGAAAAAGAAACAGCTGGGGCTTGGCAAAAAATTCGCTCGGGTTGCTCGCCAATAAAAAGATGCTGAAATGTCTTTGTGCATTTTTCTTTGAGTACCCTCGATTTTTCAGGGGTTCTTTGATGGAAAATCATTATTGGACGAAAATAGGGGTCGTCAGGAAAAATTTCCGAAAAGCGAGAGAGTATTTTTTACTATTCTAACTTTATATAGTTTATGTTCTTATGCAAGAATAAATGTCTAGACATTAGACTTTTCATTAGTAAGAATCTAAATTCGAATCAGCCAAGAAGGAGATTGAAGTATTTCAATTTGAAATATTGGAAACAATACTAGGATCCTTGAAGGGGATTCATGCGCTGAAAAATCTTCTCTTGGTTGAAATTTCGAGATGAAAATTTTCTATTCCGATTATACCTCGGTTTGGTCCGGTGAGGAAGAAAGGCAAACTAGAAAGATGAGGTACAAGATGAAAGGATGAGGACCTAGAGAAGGAGGCTGAGATATGAGAATGTATACACAAGAGAGAACAAGAGTAAGAGATTGTAGAAAAGGTGGATGGAAACGAGGGAGAACAAGGATAGAACATGAAAAAGAGAAGAAAAACGGGAAAGAAATGGGTAAAGGGAAAGAGTTTTAGGTGGTCTCTCTGAGAGGGCAGGATCCTACAGCTCCTACATGAGTCAAAGCGGTGTACATAAAACCAGCAACGTCTACCGAAGAAGCAACGAGGGAATTGTTTGGTCCGTTGCGGTTTCAAGATTACTGTTAAATTTTTCAGTGAAGTTTGACCCATTCTCAAACAAACAGGAATTAATCATCAAAAGCTTCGAAAGTATCCAATGATCTTACTTCAATAAGCTTTATCCTCGCGAGAGAAGAGCAAGTGATTAAAACGCGGATTTAAACTGAAAAAAATCATTTTATCACGTCAAACTTCAAAGCTCGTGTTCCATTATTCAAAGACTATTGTGAGTAATGCAATAATCAAGGGCGAGTTTCTGGATCAGTCGAGTGTAAATTCACGTATATCAATCATTTATGCGTCATAGGTACTGCATTCTAAATCGACGTATTATGCATACATGCGCGTGAAAATGTGACTGTAAATTCTATCGTGCGAATTTGATATCTATAGCTACACTCGAGGAAATATTCAAATTAGTAGTTCAAGTATTACAACTCATCTATCATTTTGCGCAAATGGACAAAATGGACCGGATGAAAGGATCCATAAATAATCACTGACACATAAAAACAGCAAAGATTAAAGATTTTAAATTGTTGGGAAACAATGATTGATGTATGTGATAAGAAAATAGGAACTAGATGTCAGCTTCAGATGATTAGGAGGAGCCCCGGGCCTGACTTCAGAAATTTTAACTTCTGTTCATCCTTCCTTCGCTAGACACAAGTCATGCTGGTGAGTTTCCACCAAGTTTCCTCCCCTGTTTGCAGTTATGCGAGTGCTGTGGCAAGCGCCGACGTATTTTGCCTTCGGAATTTAGATTGCGTTGTTAGGGAACCGTTACGGGGATTCCGACTTTGATTGGAAAGTACCTTCAATTTGCATATTGTTTTCCTCATTTCCGTCAACTTGCATTACGTCTCAGCTTCCGCAATGCTTCTGCAACTTTTATACACCTTGTCAACAAGAAATTGGTCCCAAGAGAGTCTCTTCGATTTGTTGTTCCCCGTCTTCCAAAATAACTTTTTAATAACATTTCCCCCTGATTGCTTTCGACACATAAATTTGCCTTTTATATTCATAATACCAGGAAACATAGTATTTATGATAATTTTAGTAATTTTAAGCGAGATTTGAAGATTACTTCATCAACTCTACCATTAAACTCGGATGTTCTTAATTCTCACGAAATGACGACATTCCTTTATCTGGTCTCTTCCGAATTCTCGTGTACGAGTACGGCTAGGGGTAAATTCGAGTCGTGGAAAATGTACGTTCGCATTTAGCGTCCAAGCCGTTCAGATAAGCGAGCGCTCGTTGGTGCAATAGTTACGCGACACGTCGCTTGTTTCACCGCCTTATTACCCGGCTAAGTCGTTACTGTTGCCACTATCGTACAACCCCTGCCTGTTGTACGTGATTCCACCTATAAACGGTTTGCGAGAATATTCCTCGAGGAAAGCACTGAACACTAGAACCAATAACCTAAACAGTAATTTTATAGTTCCTTTCCTTATCCCAAGATCTACCCTTTTGCTCCAACGCAACCATCATCCCTCTCTAAACGTCCTCTCGACTTTTTTTTTTTTCCTAACATCCGGTAATAAAATTAAAAACTGGTTATACTGATAACATAACTTTTACTTCTAGTACAATGTTAGCTGATAGTTTCATATTTTTCATCTAAATGTTGAAAACTTGATCTTGAAGTTCCTTAATAAGAAAAACAATACGAAACTTTGGAATGGAGTCTTTTCCTCGGGAGAGTAGTTGTAGACTATCGAGTAAAGTTAGGAAATAGATAGTGGAGTATTTCTAAGGAAAGTAGTGAAGCGAAATAAACGAGTTGATCTCTTTTTACAAGGGGGCTCCTGGTTAGTTTTTGAGGATTCGAATAGCAGGAATGAAGGGATGAAGTTAAATGCCTGAACTGACAAGGAAGCCTTATACTCTCGCGAAATTAGAGTGTCCGCCATGAGCTGTGCAGGCCAGGGTTTCGATTACCTCGAAGATGGACGGTAAGACGAGTAACCTTTAGGCATGTCTGGGACTTGTAGATAAGCAAGAAGTGGAGGAGAAGGTAGTAGGGTTGAGTTGAAGCTTCGAGCTTCAAGCACACCTAACCTTCCATCTGACTCTCCTTGGATACTCAAGATGAATTCACCAACAGATTTGTATCCGTTCGTATTGAATGGAGCCTATTCAAAGTCCATATCTTGCGGTGCTTCTTTTTGTTCCGCACCATAGGATATAATTATATGACTTTCAGAGATATTAACCCTTTTATGAGAATATATTGTTCTCCCATTAATTAATTATGTTAATTATTTAATTAGGTTCGATTATTATGTCTATAAATTTCACAATATTTTGAGCAATGCAGATTCATCCAATTTTTTCCCTTGTCCTTAATATCATAATCATTTTCACTTCATACAAGTTGAACTCTTGAACTCCGATTAGTAGAGTCATGAACGATGTTAGCTTTGAATTAAACGCGCGCTATTCTGATCTGTTAATTCAATAATCTTAATCCAGATAGTACTGCTAATGAAGTGTGTATAGCATGTTTCGTGGGATGGGTTGGGTGCTTTCTCAAATTCAATGGAAGATTGTGTCGCGAGAAACTCTAATGATGATGTTGGCTGAGTCTTGGTAGCAAGATGGAGAACGCGAGTAAGACCAGATGCTGAGAGGGGTGAAAAAGAAGAAGAGGGATGAAGGAGGAGGAGGAGGAGGAGGAAGAGGAGGAAGAGGAAGAGGAAGAGAAGCATCAGAAAGCAGACACAGCCTCCTGGGAAATCATCGGTCTCCTCTCTTCCCTCCTACCGATCTGCGACCAACTACTTCTTGCTTTATCCACGACGACGCTTCCAGTAATGTCGTGGGACATCCTTCTCCTTCTTACTATTTTGCTGTCTCTCTAAACCGTAAACTTTGCGACAACGGTGTCCAAGCTAACGAGATACGGCAACCGTGTAAGGCGATATTCTGGATGACGAAAAGAGCTTATATTCTACTCCCAACGGGAAACTGATCGGCTTCTATTTCTTATAATGATCCAATCTCCCTCCAATTGTCCTGATAATAGAACCATGAACAATACTTGAGAGCTGAGACCCTTCACTTAACAGAGAGTGAAATAAAACAATGAAAATCAACAAACGACCTGATAAATTACGTAAAAATGTAAAAATAGTACTATGTAAAAATGATGAATTTTAGGATTTTAATTAACATCCCTTTTGCAAGGATGAGTTCATCAGAACTAATTTAAACGATGATGTTTTACTCCTATTTTTGCAAAATGTGTATTTATTCGTAGTGCATCGAGAACGCTAACGAGATACCCGAGGCTATGCGAAACTCTCGTATCCTCGTATAGTTGTTCGTGTTAGTTCCATGGCTTATCAATTTTCATCTTAATAGTAATGCCTTGATTAAGCGTTTCTTATCCGATATTCATCAAAATGACTAGACACTATATTTACACAATATAAAATATTACTTGCTCACAATACGAAATAAACCATTGCAATACCATCATGTATTCACAAGTTTCTACAATGTCCACCGAACTCAATTCGCCTCTAATTTCTCTCTCTAATCAAATCGAAACTATTCTCTCAGAATTTCGGAACAGATTCATCATCTAAATTCGGAGTTCGCCTATATTTCGATATATCGATTCACAGCATTCCAGGTGCTTTCTATTTTCAGCTCACGTAAAAAGTAGCCATTGAGTTAGACTCAGTAATGTCATTTGTCATGAAATAGAGCAGGAAAGGTTTAGATTCGCAGGTTCGAGATGGAAGATAAAAAGGAAAAGTGGCAAGTGAATGGAATATAGTCCTTTCCAAATTGGGTTGTTCGCTCCATTGCAATAAGGGCCAGCACTCTGCAGGGGAATTTGTCCCATTGCATTAGCCGGACGAGCTACTAACCTCGGAACACGTAGCAATATCCTCTACTCCTCACGACACCCCCTCTCTCTATATGAATCCCTCTGTATCTCCTCCCTTTTGACAAAGCGGCCAACTGCAAAGGCGACAAAAGGCAATCGAGGCCAATGGGCTAGTGGCGCGTACACTGGCCATTTGATTGACGTCGAAGGGTGCCGCACCGCATTGATTGCATTCATTGTTCTCGAACGCAGATAGGTACATACTCACCAATCCACCTGGTCCATATCAGCCACTTGCCCCTTTCACCTACAGACCTATATTTGCATTTTCGGATAACGAGCTTATTAATGAAGCTTATGACCATTCACATCAGTTCTAATACATGTATACTCTCTAAATCTGAATTAGTAAAAAATACTATTTGGTAGTAGTTTTCTACTAATTCATACACTCAGAAAAAAGTTTGTTTGAATTAAACAAAATTTTTTTGATTCAAAGAAATTTTCTTTAATATGATGAAATCAATTTTTTTCAATTAAAGAAAATCTCTTTGAATCAAACAAATTTTATTTAATTCAGACAAACTTTTTTCTGAGTGTATAGCGCCGATTCGTTTACTACTAATTAGCAAAAGTCTACCAATTCAATATGTAAGTATAACGTACTAAATGAATTAGTAATTACATCTGCTAAAAGAATTAGTAATGGTACTACTAAATGAATTGGTAAATGTATTCTTGGTTACTATTTTAAATATAGTAAATTTAAAGTTATCTTGAGTCAACGAAACATTAAGTTTCACTTCTAATGTCTGAATATTATATACCGGTTTTCATTTTGAATATTGCGTATTGTTCATATTTTATTATTATCAATATAACAATATGAACTTAGAATATATATCGATACTTATATAAATTGAGAAAATATTAAACTTTTAAAATTCAAGAACCACCAGACAGTATTTCAAAAATTAATAATTTAAGTAAGTTTCCAATTGATTTCTACTCACTGAATTAGTAAGTCGGTACTACTAAACAGATTAGTAGAAAAGCATTACTAATTCATTTAGTAACATAAATATTACCATTTTATTTAGTAGAATGTCAAAAAATTACTAATAACCTTTACATAAATTCAGTAAACTGTATTTTTGGATTCTGTCTTATAATAAAAGTTTTGTTTACTGTATTTGTGTAAAGGTTACTAAACCGCTAACTTCCATTTTTCTCCGTGTACTAATTGCATTATTAAAATTTCTACTAATTCAGATTTAGAGAGTATAACACATGAATGTGATTTCTCATGAAAATTAGAATCTTGAAGCAACTTGCATAAAATAATTGAAACATTTAAAAGGATAATAGACAGACGATCAATTAAATATTTTGTTCCGAATATTAGAAAAGTAAGAGAAAAATTATGAGTTTGTATGCAGAAGCAATGAAACGTAAAGATCTCGTTAAAACCTGCAACTAGTGAGTTCCTAACAACCCTTACTTTCCGAATATTTACCAATATCCTCAGGCACACGATCTAAGATCGATGCAAATTTACCGAGGAAGGCGCAGTGGAGCATTTTAGACGGCACTCGAGCTTGAAATATTCACCCTTAGGAGAAGATGTCTCGAGTCGTGCAGTATCTTCTTCAGAAAGTACAAGTTGAAAATTTCAGAAGACCAGCTTGTCGTATAAGATCTCGTAGTCCCAGGTGTGTAGGCGGATGTAAAAAGAGACAGGTCGCTTTGGTCGATACTTCTTCTTCCTCGCTTAGCCCCCGCCTCCACTACTTTCATTTTCCATGTCACTTAAAACCCCATAGCACCCGTGCAACCAAGGGATCTAATTATTCAGTTACGATCATGTTGCTATATTCTCGGAATATCTCCCGGGACAAGGAAACTAAATACTGCATGAAGTTCGTTAGTCGCAGTTTTAACTTGTAATAAAATTTTCTCCTTTTCTAGTAACGACTATCCTGCGTATCGTCTTACCATGAGCGCTCTTACTACTGAAACTATACTATCCTGGTTAGCGACCTCAGTACTATAAAAGTCTCAAATTTATGAGAAAGGGAGGAAATTTTTAATCTTGCGAAAGTCTTCTCAGAGTAAAAAAAAAAGCTACAAGTAGAAAGTAAAGACGAAGCAAAATGTCACAAGTTACGAGGTTGGATATTGAGCTTTCTGCAGTTCTAAACTATTGAAGTTAAAAACAGCAATTTTGAAACAATCAGTGCTATTTGAGCGGATGAGAGTAAAATAGAATAAAAATTCTTCTGAGTCAAAATGGGACAAAATGAATTCTCACGGAGAAAATTGAACGCTAATGTAACTGAAAAGTATCTGCAGTTATTTTATACAGTAAATGTAGCCGACGCCAATTACGTTTTACTTTATAGTCCTAAACGAATCCAGTACCTTTTTTAAGTACTTTAATTTAAGTAAAACTTTATTTTTGACAATAAATTTTGATTAAACAGCGATACTTTTATTTACGAGCTGGCACTTAGTAAATGGGCAACAAGTTAAAGGAGTCGTTCATTCAGTTTATTGTCCGAGCTCCCAGAACAGATGGGTCGTTCGGGGATATTTCAAAAACTATCTGGAACGGACCGAATGGGCAATTTTACTGTCACCGTGAAATACTTTCTACCAGTGAAGCGTGACTTTTCTTCAGGAAACTTGGCGGGCAACAAGTCGCGAAAAGTTATACAAAGGCGAATCTCTGGCTGAAATGCTCAAGAATGTTTAAAAAACTTATTGGTGACTGTGTGAATAATCAATCTTACGACTCTTGCTTGGAAATAAGTTTTCAAACTTTATCGGATTCGTTCCTATTTTTAAAACTTCCTTTACTTTTCTTTACTTGTTTTTCAAGATATTTCATGACATGACCTTATACTTCTCCCCGAACTGATTTTAATATCTAGATAACTAAATATAAGATTTCATATTCTCATTTTCAATCTTGAAAAGGTAAAAAAACCGATTTTTCTCTTCTCGAATAAGTAAACAGTTTCCTGAGGCTAAGACGTGAAATGCACTTCTCCTTTTACAATCATGAGAAACGGAAACGATCGCTGCAATAAGACGTCTCACTCTAAAATATACGAGACTCGATTCGTCTCGAAACTCGAACGGTCTTACGAAGGCGTGTCGGTCGTTTCAATTTCCTGAATACACGCGAGAAAGGAAGATCGGAAGGAGACGAGTGCGACATCCAAGACAGAAAAGTAGAGACGAGAAAGAACTGATTGTTGAAAAATATTGTATCGATTTTCTGTTACATTCAAGCTTTGCAGTGATTAATCAAATTTAATATAGATATTTCTCTCTATACAATAATTTATTGAAAATTGTGAAGCGAACTTATTCAAAGTGAAGTATGAGAATGAATAAATTTACAAGTCTGAAGACGGAAGGAATAATTCTAGAAAAAGACAAGATACAAGTTTGGTGTCCTTTCCACCCGCCTCGCCTTAATATTAGTGAAACGTTTAGTTATCTCTTCAGAATACGCGTAACTTGCATTTCATGCTGAAACAGTCTAAAAGCGATGCCGCCAGTTTTTCCTGACGAAAAGACTCTTTCCTCTGTCAGAGCTTTTGATACTCTTCTACTATCATTGTCTCTTTGCACACTCGTCTTTTGAAAACATGCTTCGGGCACTTGCTGTACCGTCGAACTAAACAACGTTCTTACCTTGTCAGCTTTGACAATTCTCTACATTTTTCTTCCACGTGAAATGTATTTTCAAGTTCTATATAAAAGACTTAAAGATTTTCAAATAAATGTTCATAAGTGAGTTTTTACTCATAATATTCAATTCAATACAGCAACAATGTTCAGTAGCTTGGAAATTCATAATTGACATTAAGCATAATAACAATCTGAAGGAATTAAATTTAATTCTAAAAGGAAGCTGAATAGAAGTGGAAATTCTGCGAAAAAGATTTTGATATATCTCCTTCGAAGAAAGTTGTGCTTTTATCGAGGGTCGTAGAGCAACATGTGTTTTATGTTTATGAACATATAAGACACTTTTCCATGTTGGGTGTCAGTGAGTTTGAGGTCCCTTCGACTAAGATTTTGTCCGATTTAAAGACGAGGAGAGAAGCGAAGCGACTTGAGAGATGGTCGACATTGAAAGGGATGAGAATCGATAGGCGGAACAAGCTGGGTAGGTGGGTGGAAGTAGACGGTAAGATTGAATTTGTAGAGTCCATCCCGACTCGACGAACTCGATAGAAGAGTAAGTAAAGCGAGAACGGGTGGTTGCCCAGCAGCACGTAAGAGAAACCAGGAGAAAAGGGGTCTTCTGTCCTTTCGAACCTAGGAAGAGAAGGTGGGTCACTGTTTGCTCATCCGATCAAGGCGGCAATTATTTGATCCGGCAAAAGAATGAAATTGTAGTAACTACCCTCTCTCGACCCCTCTTCCAAGAACTTTTTCTCTAGAAAGGATTTTTGTCCTTATTTTTTTTCAATTAGCGGGGGATGAAAACCTCGTACGGGAAATTCTACGAACACTTTGCTCCACTCGACGGACAATTAAATTTTGCCGATTAACCCTGTAACGTCCACTCTTCTCTCAAAATGGACGGCTATTTCCTAGAAAATTGCGTTTTAAAACATTTTTATTCCAAGCACTTCAACGAGTACTTTTTATCATGTTATAAGGCATAATTATTGCATTAACGTATTGGATAAAATTGAGGGAAAAATGGATCAGGGAAGTTAAAAGATTTTAGTTTTCAATTAATAATACTCTTGATTTTACAGTAATTGCTTTAATTAGTCGAGAGTACAGAATGTATGTATTCAATGCTCCTAAAGAGATTAGGAAAATGTTGGTTAGAGAGAATCCGATATAGAAAGGAGGAATTGCAGAAGATATTTATGAAAGGAAAATGTATAGCATTAATTATGTCTATCCGAACAGCTGCAGCGAGTACTAAATCAAAACCGTTTAGTTTACTTAGTGAGAGATTATTAGTCTAACTTTTGAACAATGGTTAACAACTATCCAATAATTTTACCTTATCTTCTATGAAGTTAAACAACAACAAAACAAAAAGGGGATCTATATTAGATCCATAATTTTAAATCCGATGATTAAATGATAATAAGATAGACATATATAGTTATATATATAAGACATCTTATACATATTTATGCGACGAGGTAATCACTGACCAATACGGTTAATAATAATTTGCCAGTCGGCATAAACGGAACCGATTAAGCGGCTTAGTGAGGCATTATGGTAATAGCAAACTATTACCTATCTGGTGTTGCACTCAGCAGCTGCTGTCCAACATTTTCATGTGGGTAGATTTGATTTATACCTTCTCTATAATCAGGCTTTAAAGTTTAGGCTTCCTGCCATATATCTCGATTTTAAATATGTTTAAAGTCTTCTCCAGTAATTACAATATTCTCTTTAGAGAGAAGTATCAGACGTTGCATCATATTTTAATTATTCATTAAATGTTCTCCATCAATTAATAAAATATCGCTAAAGATAAGACGCTTAAGCACTTCAATTCAGAATACGGCGGATTTTCAAACAGACAGATTCAAGCTTCGAATCGAGTTTCATTTATATCGAAATATATCCTCGGAACCCTTTCGTGACAAATGCAGCAAAGTTTTCCTTCGGATTCCAACTTGAATGAATGCATGTGAGTTGCGGATAAGTAAATGCGATGGAAAAGGGGCTTGGAAATCGACGAGGAATTCACAGCACTATTCTTGTAATCCACAAATCTGCACTGCTGATAGGGCCTCTCGAATCCCTCTCACATCTACAACCTCTCGTCCTTTGCTATCAAACAAGTTTCTATATATGGTACGATGAAGAGACTGTTTCCTCAAAGTTTGATCCTTCAATTCATGAGTGATACGTGTAATCTGATTACATTTCTTTCGAATAAAGTGGAATAAAGGGCTGCAGAGAAAACTCCGGTTCAACATAAAATTCAATTTGTATTTCAATCATGCAATGATTGAAATGATTGAATGGTAATTTTTCTAGGAGAAATACCAGACGACAAATAAAAATACAAATAACTATGTAAAATAGAAGAATAAACCGAAGAAAGCGCTCGAAATACGGCCGCCAGGCAAGTGGACCTTATTAAGTAGTAAAGCCAGATTATAGTCAGACATGCATATTCTGTCATTTATAACGAGAAGCAGACCGCTTTTCTATATAAAAAAGAATGAAAATACATTTCTTGTTATTGTTATTGATGTTGGATTAAACTTTCTAACATTATAGTTTAAAAATTAATCTTGGTTTTTTTAATATGATTTTAGGAGCAACAGCGGTAGTCTCATCCTCTAGTGGCCACAGCTTCGACGCTCATCTTCGTGGACCAAGTTTCCTAATCGAACCAGCATCAAGGGTAGAATTCTCGAATTCGAGTGGCGCCTGGCTTGACTGTGCGGCAACCGGAAGTCCCCAACCCAACATTGACTGGTCGACCGTCGACGGAGTTCCGGTCGGCGACGTACCCGGTGTAAGGAGAGTCCTCAGCAATGGCACTCTTGTGCTACTTCCGTTTCAGGCCGCTGCTTACAGACAGGATGTTCACAGCGCGGCTTATAGATGCGTCGCAAGTAACTCTGTCGGTAGAGTTCTTAGTCGGGACGTCCAAGTCAGAGCCGGTGAGTACAAATTTCTAACGATTCTAAAAGACGTTTTGAATGATTTAAAATTTTGATACGTAGAAACTTTTTCCCTAAAAGAGCCGGGAAAAGCGCTATCAAAAAAGTACTGCACTGAGAAACTCCATGTTAGAAAAATTACTAATATCGATAGCAAGTAGGGGCAAAATCCCAAAATTTATTATTTTCTGTATTAAAATGTCTCAATTTTGGGATTTTGCCCCTACTTGCTATCGATATTAGTAATTTTTCTAACACAGAGTTTCTCAGTGTGGTAGAGGGATTTTGGAAAAGATGGTTGTAAAAAAAGGGTTGATAAACAAGATTGGAAAAGAGAACTGGGGAATGGGGTAGGAAGAATGGTTTGAAAACGATGATAAAAGGGAAGAAAGGTGGTTAGAGGAAATTTTAATCCACAAAGGGGCTTGGGAATAATAAAGAGGGGTATGAAAATATCCGTACGTTATAGACGCTTCTGAAAATCCCATGCATAATTTAATACAAGTAAAATGTGAAAAATTTAATTTTAACAAGGGAGTAAAAGACAATTTCTTGAGATCAACGTAACGTTGGAAAGCGCCAGGGTGTGATGCGTCAACAAGAGCATGAGAAAAGTTTAGTCTATGACGTTGACGCCATCACGGCGCCTTTTTTCATATTTAGCAGCGCACTTTTCTCGAGATTCTATTTACAAGAAAATTCCAAGGGCGCCAACCAGCTGCTGTGACGATGTTTGTCATCGCGACCCCAGAGGCGGAAAATATATACGCCCCACGTTTTACTTCTTTTTTCAGTGAAATAGGAATAAATTGCCTTGTCATACACCATAGTAGAAAATAAAGAGTCAAGACGCTTCACTCCTGACATTTTATAGTAAGAATTTTTCATCACAATGGCAGCTTACAATATGTACCTGAAAAACTCAAGATATTAAGCGTAATGCGGGTCGAAACCGGAAAAGTAAAGTTTTAATTAACGAACACATACTTGCTCGTACTGTTACTCTACATGAACTTTATAGTCGGAGAGGTTGGCAATTCTGAAAGCGTTGGCCAGCTCACAGCTGCCACGGATTTGCATTCAGATTGCGTTTTTTTTTAAAGAGGTAATTACACCAAACCGTATACTGTACAAATATATAGGTTCTTTCCAGAGTCCAGTGGAGAAGGTCAATGCATTTTATTTATCTCAATGAAAGAGAGATGCATTATGTCAGCCTGTACTCTTTACTTATTTTTTAAAAAACAAACATCCAAATATGGCATTTTAGGGGTTTTTTTTAAATTTTCGAGGGAGGGTAAAGAAATTTTAGGTATCTTCTATTTTAAGGAGTTTAAAAAGATTTCAAGAGAAAGAATTTTAAGGGATTCCAAACTAAATCCTTAGATTTCATGAAATTTCAGAGTGATAACATTTCAATGTAAATAAAAGTACTTTATTTGTTTTCAGTGGTGGCTCAAGCGTACAAGGTGGACGTGGAGGTGATCGGAGGTGCGTCTCGAGGCTGCACAGCAGTTTTACGCTGCGTAGTGCCTAGTTTTGTTAGGGACTTGGTTCGAGTAGTATCCTGGTTGCAGGAACCTGCCTTCTATATATATCCATCACTACAAGGAGGTAATACTTTTATTAGTTCCCAATAATTTTGTTGAAAACAGAAACCGATAGGGGAATACCTATATATTATTTGACAAATCGATTTTTATTCAATATTCTCTGAGAGGGAAAGAAAATTACATTTCAGAAATATTTTTCTCTGAGTAAAGTAGTTTCAAACTTAATTCTATCTGTTAGTAGAAAATTACACTCATTAATAATGAAATACAGCATCATATGAATCGTGCATAGAATTCGGAAGGCATTTGCATGATGGTAAGTGAAATGGGAGATTTGCGTGAAAACGCGTTGTTTACGACATTGTAAGAGTAAATCGGATATACAACGCCGAGAGGGTGGAGTAATAAACTGCAGGAAATACGTTAAGGCGTACACATTATAACGAGTGGAGGTAGAGGAGGCGCGAAGAATTACGTTTCGTGTGCAGCGATGTTCACGTAGCTACCTAAGCATTATACTCGCTCGCCATTGCTCACTGGGACCAAAATTTAATATCCAGCACGAGCGTGGGTGCCCAGAGCTAAAATTTAATATCCACAATATAACCTTGCTCTACACTTACCACAATACCTCGGTTGCGTGAAGCACTGGACCGTGTCTGTGTTTCACTGGCATAACTAGAAGAATTAAGTTCGTGGTACAATTCAACTATAAGAGACAGTTTTATACGCTATTTCAGAAATTTCATTCCATTCGCCCTCCCCAGAATCATGATAAGAGTACTAATGTTCGAAATAATCGGAGTGATTTCCCTCCAAGGAAAAAAGATTAATTAAGAGTGATTTAAGCTCTGTTTCATCAGATTCTGTTTCCAAAATTTTTAGAATTTTTATTTCCTGCGCTCTAAATCTGAATCAGTGAAAAGTCAGTGATTGACAGAGAAATCTCACTGATTCAAATAGCTAGAATAGAATAGGTCACTGATTGATTCAGTGAACAAAAGTAACTGATTTTATCAGTACAAAGGGATAATGTGGACGTGAGGTTTAAATCTATTCTGAAAAGATGATTGAGTCGAAGTCGAAATATCGTAACGCCTATTCCGCACTCCTAATTTGTCGTGTAAGTATCGATAGTGATTTTCGACAATCGATATTTGCCGCATCGTAAATTCCGCGTGAATTGAATTTGGTTTCATTAATAATCATTTTGTCACGAGTCTAAACTCAAAATAGGTACATTGAAAATCTAGGAATTTTAAGGGAATTTTATGGAATTTTTAAAGATTTCATGGGAGATAATAGTATTTTAAATGTTATGGTAGAATTTTAAACAATTTCAAGAAGTTTCTGGGAATTTTTAGAATTTTTCACGACATTGATCAGATTTCAATCGGACTTGAAGGTACTTTTATGACTTTTAAAATATGTATTTTGTGGGATTTAAATAAGGAATTTAAAACTGTATAGGGAATTTTATTCAGGAATTTCACAAGCTTTTTAGAATTTTAAAAAGATTTTGTAGAATTTACAAAGATTTCGAAGGTTTTCGTCAAATTTTAAGGGTTTTCAAAAAATATATCTAATTTATAAAAGATTTTGTAATATTTTTAAGGATTTCATGGAACTTGATGAAACCTTTAATTATTTTAAGAGATTTAGAGAGTTGAAACATTTCCACAGTTTGCTAGAAATGTTTACAGATTTTCACGAATTTTATGCGATTTCACAAGTTGTCAAAGGTTTCTAAAAATTTTTAAAGATTTTCACGAAGTTGAACATAGATTTTAAGAGATTAGAAATTATATAAAATATAATAAATTATATAATATTTAAAAAGAAGACAGATGCTATTATGAAATCCAAATTAAAATTCCAACGTGAATAAAAATTGTTTAAAAATATGAAATTAGTCCTATTATTAAAAATTAAAAATTTTCTGCAGCAATATTGATATGTGCTACAGGAAATTTTCAATTTTTATAGTGATAATCAGTGGATTAATTACTGAATTGATCAGTGAAAAGTCTCAAATCACTGATTCATCAGTGAAATACTTAATCACTAATTAAATCAGTGAAATTTTCACTGATTCAAATTTAGAGATTGGGAAAAAATAATGAATAGATTGCAGGTTGAATACTTGAAGTATTATTATTGTTTTTGGTCATCTGGTGTTTTGAATGAATCCATATACAGGGTTTTTTCATTTTAGCGAGAATGAAAAGTCGAATTGATGAAAGGTTCCTTTGGAAGATCGTTTGGAGAGTTCGCTCTCGTTAGTCTGATTTGGTTCGACAGAGGATTATTCGTCCCACTGGGAGTGAGGTTGGCAATTTAGAACATCGAGTATGGTATTCAGGCACCCAACTGTGTCAGGTATTACAATTTCATAGGTGCAGATACATAGGACGAATTGACATTATCCTTTGATTTTTAACAAATTGGAAATTGGAAAAACTCTGCTTCTTGTTAGTTGGTTCAGTGACTTTCTAAGCTTTCTAAAAAAGCAGCTCGACTTGACTTGATTAATGTTTCGCTATGTTTCTGGAAATGTTCTAGAACTATTTCCTCGACTATTTCGAAATGATACGAGCAGGAAAGTGACGCGCTTAATAGAGGAGTCGCGCTAAAAGCATTTACTGTTGGCTGCTTACCATCATGCTCGCGGGCTTATTTCAAACCGGATCCGTGTAATTGGTTCCATTTAGCACAATCGTTTGTATTAAACTAAAACTCCTTGTTTGCTGAAATACAGTTTAGAACGAGTAAATAAAATAAATATTTCTAAAATAAAATAAAATTATATCTGTGCATAATAAACTCAGTTTAAATCGTTTTTAATTTCCAGATGGAAAATTTCATCTCCTCCCAACGGGGGAACTTTTAGTGCACAGTCTGGAGTTCAGTGATCAATTTCCAGCCTACAGATGTCGAACGATGCACCGACTCACGAGACAAGTGGTAGTCAGTTCTGTAGCCAATGTTAGAATAGCAGGTATTTGTTTTCATAATAAAATAATAGTCCATCATTTTGAATTCAACCCGAAGGAAATTGCTTTTACTGTAAATATATTGTAACTATTTAATTAATTTCGTAGATCATCGAGGTGTGATGCCTCCTGTTATCCTGGAACATTCCGGGGTTGTGCACATCGCTCAAGACGATTCAACCTCTTTAGTTTGTGTTTCGCAAGCCTGTCCAACTCCAGAATACCGGTAAGAATTTTCATTCATCTATCTTTACTTTTAATTAAAAAAGCAGATTGAAATCTGATATTCATTAGTGATTTTTCCTTCTGCGTGGACCATTACGTTCATTGGAAATCAAACAGACGTTGGTATTGCGGACAATAAAAATAAAATTATTCCACCTATTCATGCAATATCGAATATTTATCCAGATGCATGTTACCAGGAATATTGCTTTTGTTAATATCGACATAAGCTACACGAATGAATGATCCAATATTAAAAATTCTCATCTGATCGGAAATTTTTATCAGGGGAGAGAAAAAATGTTTATATTTCTGGAAATAATGTAGAAAAAGGAAGCTTGGGAAAGGTGAGAAAATGTAGAAGGAAGTTTGAGTTTCGACGACGTGGGACATCGAGAGCTTCCGATTGTGGCACTCGCGAGGTTTCACGATCGAGTGCTCCTATTTTCCTCGATCAAAGTCTCACCCTAGATTCTTACTTATCGTTTTTTTTTCATTCTCGTGTACTTCTGCCGCTTCTACCACTTCTACATTTTGCTCCTTCGATTTTCAAGGCGAACGTTCTGTCCCGGGAGAGTGAATAGTCACGACGGAAACGAGGTCTTCGAGGGCTTCCTAGAAGCTCTCACGAACCGATTCATAGTTCGTAACCGAGGAGGGTAGTGGCGGATGTAGCGGGTGCTCGAGTGTTGATTTATGTGCAAGGGCTTCATCCGCCTTACTCACTCCTACGAAACGATGACTACAGTTATACGCTTATGGTGTCCCGAGGTTTTACACCCATGATGGGAACTTTCCTGGTTCATAAAATTTATGTAAGTTTAGAAAAAGGCGCTTCGCTGGAAAATTTATTTTCAACAGCTCTGAATAGAATCCACTTTTAGTCCAAAACGATTTTCGACAACAATGGTTCCTTTTAAATCCCTCCAGGGCATGAATTAAAATTTTAATATTTATGGCACATTTTTCCGGCTTCTTCTTTTGATACTAAGGAAGACATTTAACTATATTAGATTTTTATTATAATTTTCATGTATAAATCGATTCATAGCCAGAAAGTAATCGCTGTTTCTAATCTTCGAGGTCATTTAAAGCTTCAAGCTAAAAAAAATCCATCTGTACAACTGCCCACGAATTTCCCTCGTTAACGCCAAACTCTCAAGTCCAATCGGGTTTTAACTTTTGAAGGAACTTCCGTTCAAAGAGATATTCTCCAGTGGATCAAAGTTCATTACTAGGAGTTTGGCAAATCGAAAGAGAGATTGGTGGAAGTGAACGAGTTCGTTATAGAAAGTATGAAGGGGTTGAAAATTGTAGATTGTGAAAAACTTGAGAGGAAACGTGCCTCCATCGCAACTGTCAGTAAGTCGAAAAAGCAAAGGAAACGGAAAATTTCAGGGATAAAGTCTTGCAAAAGGGACTTTCCGTCGATTTCAGGTCAGCTATACGAGTTGGCATTTCGAAAGCTTATGAAATTGAACCACGACTGCCTTTCCTCTCTTTACTCATAGGCTAGATTGCTTCTCGGCCCGTTGAAAAATTACTCGAGAGTGCTCCAGTTTTCTTCAGCGATCTTTCTTGAGACTGAAGATCGTAGGAAGAAGCTGGTACTAAAATCAAATTTCTTCGCTAAAAGGGCTGAAAATTGAATCTCTTCGTTAGAAAAAATACAATTTTATGTCACTAGAAGAAGCAATGGAGTTAAAGATGAACATTCTTAGACTGAACTTTTATTCATTTTAGGTGGTTTGCTCAAACTGGTGCTGAACCTATGTTGGTACTTCCTGGACCCAGAACGAGATTACTTGGTCCTGTTTTGGCTATTGAGGCTGTTACTTTGGAAGATAGTGGAGTTTATCGATGCACAGCTTCTAACCCTGGTGGTGAAGCCAGTGCTGAATTAAGGTTTGGATCAAGACTTGGATTCATCTCTCATCAACTGAATAAAACTGAAAATAAAAATACATCTATTGGAAATTTATTTTTCAGACTGGTGGTGACTGCACCTCTGCACGTAGAAGTAACTCCAGCCCTTTTGAGTGTCCACTTGGGAGGAAATGCAGAATTTAGATGTGAAGTGGGAACCCATCCTCAGGCAGGGCCACATTTTGTTACGTGGTACAAAGATGGTAGACAACTTCCAGGCACAGGAAGACAATCTGAATTGCTGAGGCTAAATGGGATTGGTCGAGAAGATAGAGGAATGTATCAGTGCATTGTCAGGAGGTCAGAAGGTGACACAGCTCAGGCGTCCGCAGAATTACAACTTGGGGGTGAGTTTCCCTAAGATATTTATAACAAAACAATTTTCAAATAAAAATTGCCATTCTTCAAATGGGAAATAATTAATTAAAAGTAAAGCGAGATAAATATGAGAAAGGATAAATGGATTTTCTGAAGCACCGCAAGCTAAATCATGAAATACTCTTTGTGATCTAAAGTCGGATCAAAGCGAGTGTAACTAGATTTTTTTAAACTTTACAATTTCGCCCTATATATCAAGACTGCAAAAGCTTAATTTAACGACAAGTTAGGTACTCGTAGGGTGTGAAATTCGTCCCAGTTTTTTGAAGCCAGAAATAGAGGAGTTGGTCAAGCGGATCAGCATTTCGGAACGGTCGCTGACCGTGTTAGTGACGAAATTAGAGCGGAAAGCTGAAACGCTAAATTGATTATGTTGGAAGGTAGGTGAGTTAGTTAGTACCCTTAGTACCGATAATACGCAGCTCAACTCGAAAATAATGAATACTTTGAAGTAAAGAAGGCTTCTTTCAGCACTTTGCTTCGAGTGTTCTGTTCTAAAGTCTTACACTTTATATCGTCACTGACAGTTCCTGATACCTCCATTCCCATTTGGCCTATATATCTGGACCACTTTGATAGCTCGTTTCTCTCTCACTTTACCCTTATCCACCCCCGCCTCCTCTTTCTCTCCCAATCCCTCTCTCTCTCTCACACACACATTTTAACGCTCAGACGAAATCAAGAGAGAGATGGAGAGCCTTTGAAACAACAATGAAGTTAGCGTCTCGCTCGTCAGCGTCCGTAATGCACGGAATTCACGTCAAAGGGAATTCTAGTGAGTGCCTTGGTTACGGACACCGGGAAGAGAAGAGAGATGGATGGATAGATAGCTCAAAAAAGAGATCCGAGAAGAATGAGAGAGGCAAAACAAGCGAATTTAACGTTAAGGATGACCTAAAAGAATCTAATTTCCACTCTAAAGACCGTTTTATATCGAATTGTCGATGGAGGAGGGGAGATCGTGGAATAAAAAATTAACAAGAACAGACAGCAAACGGAATTTAACGTCCATTACGAATTGAAAACGTTAAGTGGATTCTCAGATAGCCAAGCGTTATTTAAACACAAACGTCATCTCCGGGAATAGATTAATGGTGCATGCACTTTTTACTATAAAGTATTCGGAAATATGAATAATGGATCCTTTGCCGTCTCTTTTTTAAATATCAGCTCATCACGGTTTTCAAGACTTTGATGCTTTTTTGTCCGCTCTTTTACTTTTAAAAGGTAGAGGGATGTTTTCAAGAAAGGTAAAGAGTTTTGGTTAATATTTACTGGAATAAATTACGTTTTCTTTAATAACGAAGTAATTTTTTATTCAAGAATCCGTGCAAAGTAAATCATTTAAATCAGAATGATTGGGTCTTGTGCTAACAATTCCCGCGATTGAAAATCGTTCATCCTGTTCGTAATCAGATCACTCGCATGACGACGAGATTCATCAAATTTGATACGGTCTCACGAATCTTCTGTATGAAATCGGAACCTTTGTGAAAACGTTGTGAATCGAAGCATCTCGTCGACAAGGACACATTGAAATTTTTAATTACTCGAGTTTCTTTGAAAGTCGGATCTGACTTCTATCTCATTCGATTTCCATCTCCTTTATCCTTTTACCCATTCCTCATACTTTTTCTCATTATTCATAAAGATATATTGAGAAAGTTTTTTATGCTCAGCTTCTAACCGAGCGAACCTATTGTCCCACTCTCATGTCTCTCAGGTGTGCAGCACCAGAGTATGCTCTTTATTTCTTCTTTTCTATTTTTATTTGCTTTTTTCATACATTTTTTTAATGTGAACACTTCCATAGATTGTAGACGTTTTATTCCCCTCTAAATGTAATGAAACTTTAAAATAACGACTTTTATACAGCAGACATATTTCACTCTTCTCTAACAGAAAACAAAAGTAACTTCTTCGAATGAGATTTCGCCTCGAGTAAGAGGAAGTTGAAAAGAACTTTATGATTCCTTACTTCATTCTCTTTTAGAGAGAAGGAACAATAAAATTGGATCGATACATCTTTTCATTTACCAAAATCTCTGAAAAATCCTCATAAATTATTTTCTGAACATTTATCGCAATCTCTTCTTTCAGCAGAAATTAGTAGAAGGAAATAAATTTTTCATTAGTATTGGGACAAGTTCGTTTTCAAAGTCTTCCAATCTAGGAATTAATTAATAAGATTATATTCCGCCTACATTCTTATTCATGGAGAAGTTCATAGTCCGACTTTCTAGTTGTATGTAAATTTCCGAAGATCTAATTAATCTCCAAGTTTAATTTTTAATTAATCTGCTCCTCAAACTTTCATTCCCGGATTATATTCCTAGCCCCATTGAATCCCATTCAATTTTTTAACGAAGCTGTAGCTATGAAATAATTTTCATATTTATTGAAGCGCTTAAAAACTGACTTTTCATTCAATGGAATTAAGAGATGGAAACTTTATTACGAATTATAAAAGAGTATAAGAGAAGTTCGGCTTTGAGGATTTTATTATTCAAAATTCGAAAATATCTTACGGTTTAGTAATGATTTTTTTTTCAAATAGATTAAGGGATAAAGGATCAAAGACTTTGAACATAAAAACACAGAATTTAACACAAGAAGAAACATCCCAATAAAAAAATCTTTCTGAACTCTCTTTTCAGATGCACCACCAGTTCTTCTCTACTCGTTTATAGAGCAGACTCTTCAACCTGGACCAGCGGTCTCCTTGAAGTGCTCGGCGGCAGGGAATCCCACCCCCCAAGTTTCCTGGGCTCTGGATGGCTTCCCTCTGCCCACCAATGGAAGGTAATTCGTCGATCTTCCCTCTTCCGAGACTTATCTCACGACGTACTTCTCTATGCCCACTTATCTCAGAAGTAAAAAATATTTCACAGTTACATCTCTAGAGAATTTCCGATTATTCTTTAGAAAGGTGGAAAAATACGAGCGTCGTAAAAAGAGATCTTAAACTCACCGACGAATCCACAATTTATAATTAAAACGTAATTTCCTGGGGCAATATTCCTGTGGTAGCATCTGCCGTCGTCGTTGAGACGCGTTGCAATTTCATTTCCAATTTCAATTTCGATGACCGCAAAAGAAGTAAAGAGAAAGATATTTATTGTGGAACGGGTAACAATGTATAAGTGACACTACGCTATACCTACATACGTTATATATAATAGTTGCACCGAGTTTCCATCGTTTAACGATCAATTTGAAAAGAATTCCTGTTTTATTCCATTCTTCTGATCTACCTTCTGTTATATTTGCATCAACCTCGTTCGTTATTGCCTTTTATCTTTTTTGTAATCGTTTATTAGTTTGTAGTTCCATATGAGCCATTAATGAGTTCAATCTCAAGTTGACAGTTATATAAATAAAATATTCTGCACTGACAGGTTTGTGATAGGACAATACGTCACAGTTCACGGAGACGTAATTTCCCATGTTAATATCAGCCACGTCATGGTTGAGGACGGTGGCGAATATTCTTGTACTGCCGAAAATCGAGCTGGGAAAGTTACTCATTCTGCACGACTCAACGTTTATGGTAAAAGAACTAAAATTGTTCATAAAACAGTACTTGAAGAATCATTTAAGAATACTCTAAGAGTCATTTTCTAGGTCTTCCATATATCCGCCTCATCCCAAAAGTAACAGCCGTCGCTGGAGAAACTCTTCGGCTAAAGTGTCCAGTAGCTGGTTACCCAATCGAAGAGATAAAGTGGGAACGAGCTGGTCGGGAATTGCCAGACGACCTACGTCATAAGGTTCTATCTGATGGAACCCTAGTAATATCGAGTGTACATAAAGAAATCGACACAGGTGCCTACACCTGCTGGGCCCGAAACAAGCAAGGTCACAGCGCAAGAAGATCCGGTGAAGTAGCAGTGATCGGTAAGAAATCTTCTTCATTCTTCATAGGAATTTGCTTCCAGGTTTACTACCAGTTTCAATGGATCCTGAAATCAAGAAGATGATCAAGCAGCTGATCAAGATGATTAAGAAGATAGAATCGGGATCCTGTATTGAAGAATCAGGGATATTTTTTCAGAGTAGTGTGAGGAGCCAGATGATCGAGGGGATCCAGATTGTTCGAAAGTTCAGCTCCAAGACGCAGATTGAAGATCTAGCCACTATTGGACTTTATGCTCAATGTGCTCACGCGCTCTTCTTGTTCTTAAATTGCAGTTCCTCCCAAAATTAGTCCATTCACGGCAGATCGTGACCTTCACCTTGGGGAACGCACTACACTAACTTGCTCGGTGACAAGGGGCGATCTACCTCTGTCGATTTCATGGTTGAAAGATGGCCGGTCTATGGGACCATCGGAACGTGTCACCATCACTAATATGGAGCAGTTCAGTAGCATACTGATGATTGAAAGTTTATCTCCAGATCACAATGGCAACTACTCTTGTGTGGCCCGTAACCTGGCCGCAGAGGTATCGCACACGCAGCGACTTGTGGTTCATGGTAATCCTCCTCTAGGCCCCAAAAAACGCCCGACACCCTCGCCGCCCACTTTGTGTGAGAAGTTGTGAATTTGAGGATGCATTCCCATCAGTGGGTTTAAGCCGCCTAACATCTCTTATGAATCTTACACTTACTATATTTATTATATATATATATATAACATTATATTATATTATCCAAAGAGACCAAAGCGATAGATGGAAGGCAGCGATTATTATTTTCACTTATTGTGCATGCTCAGAATCTTTAGTTTGCCTGCTACTTGGTTATATGTGAATTCATATGGAAAAGCAATTTGAGCCTGGAACGCTTCTAGACCTTAGAGACTCTGTACAATGTACATACATTATAAATCTGCATCTCAAATACAGAAATCGACAGATTTCAGAATTGTTATCGTCGTTTTTATCACGATGTTCAATTGTTCAACTGAATTATGTATGTCTTTTCTCTTTCTTCACACTTTTATTATACTCTCCTCGAGTGTTTAGTTAAGCATGGATGTTTTTTCAATTTATTCGACTGTTTACGTTCTCGAGGGAATGCACGTTTATAAAGAAATTTATATTTTGTTTTAGAGACGACATTTTATATTCATTTTTATTTGCGGAATGTATACTCTTTATTGGTTTCGGAAGGTACATTTATTTTCTGCTCAATCCATTGATTTTCGTTGGAATCTGGTTGCTACCAGTTTTTGAAATATATTATTGAGACTTGCATCAGATTTTTAAAAATATGATCACAGTGAAAGATGGTTCAGATGAAATTCATCGGATTGAACTTATCGCATTCGGAATGTATACTTATTTTCATGACGGGAATGTATATTTATTATGTCGGGAATACGTATTTATGTTTATACTCGGAGTACATATTTATATTTGCTTTCTATTGTTTCCGGGAGAGATAATTTAATTTCACAGATTGATTTAAAAATGAAAACTTCCATGTAACGCTGGTCTCATATTTCGTACCATTCTGAGCGACCAAGTCGAGATATAATATGCATATTCCAAGGTATGCACTATGCATATTGTAGAAGACATGGAGATCTGAAATTGGACGACTTGCGCTTAGCGTAGCTCACTTTCATGCATGATACACATTTTTTAGCTCGTGAGATGAAACGTTCGTGTCATCTTACGTCTTCTAAATCACTTATGATATGCAAATCACTATCATTAAACTGAATCATCAGGGTAAAATGCAAAGAAATTGAAAGAAATTGTTTATCTCAGTTACATATGCTTCTTATAAAAAAGAATGTGATAATTTCCAGTTGCAAAACGAGAAATGATACGTTTCGCTGATATCGTTTTTGTAAATGAAAATTATTCAATGCACCCTTATGATTAGACCGATCATTACAAAATATCCTCATGCATATTAAAAGATAAAAAGAAAACACGAACGTTTGAAGGATTCGAGAGCGCTTATAGCTCTTGCCCTTCTGAATGAATGATTTGTATGTCTGAATCTGTATCTACATCGTTTATTAATTCCATTTCGGGGCGGCAGGGCTCTTGTCCGAGGCGGGGCCACCCTCTCTCTCTCACTCTCTCTCTCTCTCTTCTAAATACTACGTTATTGCCTCTATTGTACATATAACTACATCTAAATCTACAAATTATATTATATTACATTATATTATATATATATTATATATACATACATGAACGTACTACTACTGCTACTACTATACTATATTACTACTACTATTACTATACTACTATTACTACTACTGTCTCATATTACATATATATTTATATATATACTATACATATATATATATATAAACCTGGTACAGTTCTTGCGTTTTGGTGCCATCTTTTTCTCGCTCTCACGTATGGTTCTCTCTTCTCTCTTGACCTTTTCCAGTACCCCCTATAATTGAGCCATTTACCTTCCAAGAGGGACTTTCCGAGGGGATGCGGACGCGGACGGTGTGCGGGGTCGCGGCGGGTGATCCACCCCTAACCATTTCATGGCTCAAAGATGGCCAAAGTCCTTTCCCTCTGCCACCAAAATTGGCTTCCGTCGCTAATATTTCCCAATTGGATCCTTACACCAGTCTCCTAAGTATTTCAATCCTTGCGGCCGAACACTCCGGTGACTATACCTGTGTCGCCGCGAACCCCGCCGCCGAGGTCAGGTACACGGCCAAGCTCCAGGTAAAAGGTAACTAGTTGATCGCTGACCCTATTCCTCCAAATCCTTATCATCCATTTTCAACTGTCAATCGAGATTTCCCCTTAAAAAGCAAAAGTCAATCAAAATCCAACCACATCAGTCAATATCAGTCCCACAAAATCAATCCTAGAGATGAAAATTCCTCTTCCTACAGGTCCTCTCCAACTTGTCTATCAAAACTCTCAGATCGTTCCATCGGCAAACCTTTGCTTACACTTAGCAGTGCTATGTTCATGGTCTAGCAAGAATATTTTTTCAATTATTATTTAATGGTCGTTGTATGTTATACCTTGTTGTTCTGATGACAGTTGCCAGCTTCAGCAATAGCCACTGATCTGATATTTTTAGTACACACCTCTCATCAATAGCTAATAGAAGGTTCTTGGGCTCCCGCGAATGTAACACGTCACACATTAAGGGCTAGTGCAAACTTTGTCGATGGAATGCTGTTGTCACAATGAAGAATACTTTTATTTTAATGAGGATGTTAGTTTCATTTAAATTTTAGTTTTATTGAACTTTTAGTTTCATTTTGATAATGGGCTTTATATGAAGAATGCTAGGAATGATCAAGAGGTTGGAGTTGGGATCTTTCCCTGGATACATCTGTTCCTTATCTTCTTGCCATTATCATCACGCTTTTACCTTTACAGTTTGTCACACATCCCTTCACCAGGATAAAAACTTTGTCATTATTCTCATTTAGAAAAAGAAAGTCTACTAAACAACAATCGAACGAACCAGATATTTTTTTAGATGAAGAAGGCTGAACTAAGGGAGTAGTGGGTGAAGTAAATGGCCCTAGTTTAAATGAAATTAGAAGACGGGGCTTTCAATAATGCGAATTGATTTATGGAAGTGGTTGATGAGTTCGAGTAGGGGGTGTGGTTTATATAGGTGTGGTTTTATGTGGTTGGTGAAGCTTTCTAGTGTTCAAATCAATGGGTGTGGGGGCTTTCAGTGGTTTGATTTAATTAATGGAAACAATTTGTGGGCGTGTGAAGATTCACTTATTAAAAAACAATTGAGTTCAAATATATTGAAAAAACTCCTGGAAAAGGGATGAAATCCTAAAAATAGAAACCACGATTTTCCCCAAAAACCTGACCCAGACACAGTGTGTATTACATTTACGTTGCTTTGGCTCTCTGGGAATGCGTCGGTATCTCGTGGACCCCGAGGTTTGCTTGACTTGACCGAATCATAAGGTAACAGTTGCACCTTCTTTATTTTTAACGTTCAACTCTTCTTCTTACGAATCTGGTGCGTTGCTGACACGCCTGACTTTTTTTGCATGTTATTTTCGCACGTTATTTTGGCACGTTTTTTAGCATGTTCTCTCGCCGGTTTTTGTATTCTTGTTGATTGTTGAACGGGCTTTTATTGATATATGATTTTAAATAATGAATTATGAGCACGTTTACTCACTCTCACGAACGACTCACCGATCCTTGGCTGGCTCTGCTGGACACAATTGGAAGAGAACCTTTTATTCTCTTTTGCATGCTCTCTCGCTGTACGAATCTCACACTCTTTCTCTCTATTTCTCTTTACAATCACTTTCTCTCTATCTCACTCTCTAGTTACATTTCTGTTTTACATATTATTCCCAATGCTCGAACGACGAGGCGCAATTCTTCCTTGAATATTGATTCTATTATAATAGAAATCAATAAAATGAAGATTACTTTCTCTGCGAAATTCCTTTAGCAGAGATTGCTCAAAGGGAAAAAATGCTGTGATGAAAAATTGTTATCAAGAGTAACTTTCAAAGAATACCATTAAAATTTCTTACGGAGAATATGCAACTTCGTTGGTTTAAACAAACTTTAAACAAACTTTGAACAAACTTTTAAAATTTTAAGAAGATTAAAACACTTTGTAAATATAAAATGTATTCATGAATAAGAGGATAAACGCCCGTCGTTCAGGTATCGCCGAAAGAAGGCTAAGTAGACTAGTAGTACGTATATCTGACATCACATTCGTATTTATGAAACTAGTCGTTAGTAGGGAAAAGAAATGTTATATACTATTATTCGGCTTTCCTCGAATATATCCTTCGCGCTCGGCCTGGGCAGCAATAATCCTGAACCCCATTGATCCTACTCACAGCGCCTAATTTGCCTTTTCAAGAGTTCTACTTGTTATTCACGCTAAGTAAACCAGATACTTACATATTTCTATTACCATATATTATTGTATTATACATATGAAAACGTTGAACTCCACTCACAGTATCTCGCTTGTGCAGCGTTTTTTTCACCACCGTAAAAGTAGAACCCGCCAATCGACCGACCTCGAAACCTAAAATTTCGCCGGCTCCACACGGGAGGTCTCACACAATGAGCGAGTTCTCTCCCGTCGAATAAGCATTTCCTTCAATAAATCAAATTTGAGAAAATTTCCGAAAAATCTTACAGTCACTCAGAGATCTCTCGTGTCGATTGCGATCCTACTTCCCTTCTCAAAACCATTTTCCATAAAACCTTCTCAATTCTCATTCTTTACTTACCATAAATTTCAAAATTTTCAAAAGTTCAAACCTTTCTACAAATTTTGATACTTGAAATTAAATTTTTCGATAATTATTGCAATAAAATTCAGTCATGATCAGCTATCTTTGATTTTGATTAATTCCAAATTAAAAAAAAACGAGCTTGTCGTTGGCGCAATTTGTAACTTAAAGCTCGCGTGCTTTAAAACTGAGCTTTTTTTGATGATGTTGTCTATGCTCGATTGATAAATTAAAGTTTATATTGTTTATAAACACGAAATAAAGCAAAGATGACATCGCTCATTTTCCACGCGGTCCCACGCTTTTAAATCCTTTTTCTCTTTAAAGAAATTTTGAAAATCGCTAACGACCAGTAAATAATGCTTGAGACCACTGGCGGAATTTTTAAATTGGAGTGATTTCATTTTCAGTTCCACCAAGATGGATTGTCGAACCCACTGATGTGAGTGTTGAGAGAAATAGGCATGTGGCTTTGCACTGCCAAGCACAAGGTGTGCCAACTCCCACCATCGTTTGGAAAAAAGCGACCGGTAAGTATTTTTTCGATACAGTTTCATGATTATATATTATATATTAAATTATCTATAGAAAGAAAAAGGAGTCCGTTGAGGGAACAATCAATTATTATTCTCAGCAACACTCCTCAGAATTTATTGGTTATTGGAGAAATGGGGGCTGACCGATACTGGCATTTTCCCCTTACAACCGTCCGACCATTGCTCGCTTATTCTCCTTATTGGACGTGCCTGAAAGTAGAAATGGTCGAACATAGTCAGACGGAGTGTTCCCACCGATGTAAACCTCAGCGATTTATGAATTCCATTAGCGCTCACAACGCCACGATAGATATTTCTCTCTCCGATTGAATTTCCAGATATCTCGTTCGTTCATTTTGCGAACGAATACTTTTTTAAATAGTTCTCCTCTTTCACTTTTTTACTGTCCAGAAAACTTGCGACGAAATCGCGCTCACTTTTCTCTGATTTATAGTTAGCTTACTTTTTTATTTTTATATTTTAGCATTGGTCAAGAAATTTATGCCACGTCAGACTGCTCTTTTAAAAGTATATATCACAGAAGCATACTTTCAAGATTAAAAGAGAGAATTTATTTCTAGCGATATTTTTGCAGAACTGAAAAGGTTCTCCTCAGAGCAGGAAGTTTTTTTTTAATGCAGGAACGATTTGTCTTGTTAAAAAGCAATGGAAATATTTTGTTAATAATAGGTGGTAAATCTGGGGAATATGAAGAGCTGCGAGAAAGAGCATACACAAAACTCCTTCCGAATGGAACTTTACTGCTTCAACACGTTAAAGAAGATAGAGAGGGTTTCTACCTTTGCCAAGCCAGCAATGGGATTGGAACTGGAATTGGGAAAGTAGTGCAGCTCAAAGTCAATTGTAAGTTTCAAACTATTATTGCTGAAGATCGTTTGAAACGACTACTTCGAATTTGTTCTCAGAGATTCAGATGCTTTGAGAACTTAAGTTTCTATCACTGATCAGATGTAAATCCATTCAGATTCATTTTGAACAAAAATATCTTCAGGTGAAGGAAATAAATTGAACATTTTTTAAAACAGCCTCACCATTTTTTGCGGCTCCATCTCGTCTTGTAACTGTAAAGAAAGGTGATACAGCCACCTTACACTGTGAAGTTCATGGCGATAAACCTGTAACAGTCACCTGGTTGAAAGGTGGTAAGATCGAACTAAATCCTTCAACGAATTATCGGTAAGAAAAATACATCATTTTATTTCACTTATTACAATTTTTTGAAGATATTGAACATTAATTTTCTTCAAAGATATTTCGTGTTTAAAAATGAAGATAACATTTCTTTGAAAAGGGTCACAGTGAAGCAAGAAGTAACGCCTGATGGAGTTGTAGCTCAACTACAAATCGCCTCTGCTGAAGCTTCCGATAGTGGAGCCTACTTTTGTCAAGCTAGCAATTTATACGGTCGCGATCAACAACTAGTACAACTAATTGTGCAAGGTACAATACAAGCAGCCGAAAACTAAACTTTTCGATATTTCTTAACTATTCAACTAAAAACCAATACTCTGAAATATTTTTAGAACCACCTCTACCACCGAGTGGACTAGAAACTGCGATGGTTGCAAGTCGCAGCATCAATGTAAAGTGGCAGCATAAATCCCAAGACACGAGCGAAGTGACCAAATATATTCTTCAATATAAGGAAGGAGAAGGTAACATTTATTACCTTTTGCACCCAGGTATAAATCTTTTTTATTTCTTTATTTTCTATTTTTAAAGAAACTCTAATCCAATACGAAAAGACTTTTTTCTTCCATGCAGCTTAAATACATTTTGATGACTGTTCATTTAATGTTGATGCGATGTTATTATGGAAGACTGAGAGACTGAATACTGAATATTGAATATTGGAATTCCAGGGTTGTGGCAACAACAGGAACTAACTGGACCACCTCTTCCTTATGCTGCACTTATCGATGATTTGAAACCAGCGACGAGGTATACAATTCGAGTGATTGCAGAAGGTCCAGCTGGACGATCAGCACCATCAACAGATCTCTTAGTGAGGACAGAACCACAGAGACCAGCAGGTCCCCCTATTAATTTGGTGGCAAGACCACTTTCCTCTACAGAAATTTTGGTTACTTGGTCTCCTCCTCTTCCTGAACTTAGACATGGTGACGTCCAGGGTTTCAATGTAGGATATAGAGAAACTACGTGAGCAGATCATTTTTATTAATTTTCATCTTACACAAAACTATCACATTTCAAGATTTCAATTTATTTTCTCCAGCTCTGGGAATCCGTCTTATAATTTTACCTCGGTGTCTGGAGATGGTGAGGAAGGTGGAGGCGAACTTCGGCTCTCGGGACTTCGACCTTACACCAGATACACTTTGGTTGTTCAAGCTTACAATCAAGTAGGATCTGGACCTCTTTCTGAACCTCTTACCACTCAGACCTTAGAGGATGGTTAGTAATATGTTGTTTGTATTAATTGTCAAGCAACTAACTGTAAAAGGGAAGACAATAAGTTTCCAGAATAAAAAGTAGTAAATAGCTTATATAGAAAATTGAATTTTCAGTACCAAGTACACCGCCTGATGACGTAAGATGTGCAGCATTGACTTCCCAGTCTCTTCAAGTCTCATGGCAACCTCCACCCACTTCTCATAGCAATGGGATTATTCAAGGCTATAAACTTCATTACGAACCAATATTGGCAGAAAGTTGGCAAAGTGTCGACGAAATGGAAGTACGTAATTTATTTATTGTAATAAATTATAAATCACTGTACATTGGATAATTTTCATTAGCGACTTTCTTTAATTAACACTATTAACAGATTCGGAAAACCAATGCTCTTACAACAGTCTTAACAGGTCTAAGGAAATATTCAAACTATAGTATTCAAGTGCTCGCATTTACAAGAGTTGGAGATGGTGTCGCAACTCGAGTGACTTATTGTCATACTGAGGAAGATGGTAATTAAAAATTTTTCAATTTTAAATCAAAAGTCTTAATCCTAAACTAAATTTGCTCTTATGGCAATTGCCATTTGCTCTTAATTAATCATTAAGCTAGACTGTATTTGGAGTAGAAGCAATCTCTTCTCTATTAATTAATAACCTCTGCCAATAGTTCCAGGTAGTCCTGCGGATATTAAAGTGGTTGTTAGTTCACCACAAGCCCTCTTCATCTCATGGCTACCACCACTTGAACCCAATGGTATCATTACGAAGTACAATCTCTACACTCGGTGAGAATTCTAATTTGATATAAAGTGATATCGGCCTCCACCTTTCCATTGTATCAAAGTTCCTCTTACAATTAAGTAAAACAATTCAATGAAAGAATCTAAATTCATTTTATTAAAAAAAAAAAAAAAGGAATAAGAATCAACAACTCTTTGAAACTAATATATTTTTGAATATTTTTTAGAGTGGTTGATGGTCGTGAAGAATTAAATCATGGGAAAAGGACTCTTCCAGCGACTAATACTTTCTTTGAGGCAACTGATCTGCAGCAGCATGTTGAGTATCAATTTTGGGTAACCGGAAGTACTCGAGTTGGTGAGGGTCAGAGTTCTAAAGTAGCTGCTCAAGTTCCCACAAATCGAGTTCCTGCGAGAATAACTTCTTTCGGTGGTCATGTGGTTAAGCCCTGGAGAGGATCAGCGACACTTTCATGCAATTCAGTTGGAGATCCAACAAGAGAATGGTATAAAGGCACCTCTGAACAGATTCACACTGATTCATCTAGAAATGTTCAAATCATGCAAACTGGAGAACTAGTTCTGTCGAATCTCCAAACTCAGGATGGTGGGAATTATACTTGTCAAGTGGAGAATTCCCAAGGAAGTGACAGGCTACATTACACTTTGACTGTTCAAGGTATTTCAATATTTCATTCTTCTATCCATTTAAATTAAGCAATTTAGGTTTCTGAAAATCATTCATTTTATCTTCCAACAGTTCCACCAAATTCCCCCGTTCTTTACGTGACAAGTTCGACAGCCAGCAGCATTTTACTTCACTGGAAGCAAGGTTACAATGGAGGAGCTCCTCTTACAGGCTACACTTTACATTATCGAACAACGCACGGAAATTTGGATGAATTGCAATTGTCGAGAAGAGCTACGAGTCACGAATTGAAGGTCAGGCCTATTTTAAACCGATAATAATAATTGATCTCATAATTGACTAAGTAATCGATAAATGACCTTGACTTTCAAATTTGTATTATAGGGACTTCTGTGTGGAAACACATATCACCTTTATTTAACATCTCACAACAAAATTGGAAGCAGTCCCTCCTCGCCAGTTCTTTCAGTGAGAACTCAAGGTCAACCACCAGGAATTCCACCATCGGCAGCCTTCCTGGCACCAAATTCAACAACTCTAGCTCTGCGCCTCCATACATGGCCAGACAATGGCTGTCCAATAATTTACTTCATCATCCAGTACAGACCAATCAATGAATTTCACTGGACTTTGGTATCCAACAGTGTCAAGATGCAACGCAGGTTTATTGTCACAAATCTGGCACCGAGTTCAGTTTATCAACTGAAAGCTGAAGCTCACAATGTGGCAGGAAGCAACCAGGCTGAATTCACGTTTGTCACTCTAACTAAGGAAGGAGGTTTGTATAAATTCCAATTTAAAGACAAGAGAGCATTAGGAAATTCGATTATTAGATGATGACTCGATTATAATCTGTGCTGATGCTCATGTTTGAAACTTTGTAGAGCCTCCTCCGCCAGAACTTTCCAAGCGAGGATTCATAGCAGGAATCCCATTTTATGCTGATGTGAAAATCATATTGCCATTATCAGTTGCTGCAGTCGCACTTTTTGCAGCAGCGGTCACTCTTGCTTTGCGTTGGAAAAATAGTAAGTACTCCCTTAGTTATTGTATGCTAGAAGAGTTAGAGAGCCAATTTGAGTCACAAGGTTTATTGCCATGTCGAGATCCTTGCAATTGATTGAATTTGCAGGATATTCGGGGGACCGGGTACAGAGGCCGATGAAGGAATCGCAGGAGAATCAGCAGAACGCCGAAACCCAGAGGGAGAGGTACTATGCCACCATCCACAAGGTGGCCCTTCAGCAGGCCAATTCAGGAGGACCGGAGAAGATTCCAGGTGAATCTTTGTTACGATATGGACGAAAGAAAGGTTTGGATTACGTTGATATACAGGTGGAACTCAAATCATAAAAGTTGAGCCACCTTGACTTTTCGACCTCTCGAAAAGTCGATTTTACTTCCATATTATATTATTTTATATAATTTCAGTTGAATTTGAACCACGTATTTACTTATTTTATTTCTAGTTTGATTCATTTTTGCTTCCTCATAGGGGAAGCTTTTGTTTATTTTGGAATTGGATGAAAGAAGGTGGACTTTTAGACTAAAAAGGATAGATGGGTGAGCGATTGGGGAGATTTGACGTGATTTGAAAGGTAGGCAATGCCTCTCATGGGTTACAGAGACAGCGGAGGACATCTCGCCGTACGCTACGTTCCAGCTTTCGGAGGGTGGAGGGGGAAACCTGGCAGGGCTGGGTGGTCTTGTAGGCGCGGAAGCCTCCGGGGGCGGTTTGCACCCCAACAACACTCTTCTTCACAGCTTTATGTATCACGAGCATGCCATGACGGAGGGATGCGCGAGTCCTCCCCCCCAAGCGACGGTCAGTCTCATTTCAATATTTGCAAAATCAAAATAAAACGAAATAAACTAACTATTAAAATTTGTATCTTTCAGACAATGAAGAGCGTGTCGTCGCGACGCCGTCAACAGAGGAAGCAGCATACTTCGGGAGACGTCGAGACCGACGAGAGCGAGTCTGACCCTGATCAATTAACGAGTTCCCGGACGGAGTCTTCGAATCAACTGGATGCAGGCAAATTGAAACACAGTAAGCAGAGTATTTGAATATTTCAAAATTATTATTGTAAATTAATTATTAATCTACTAAATATCAAATATATCTATTTTCCAGTTCGAGCGGTTTCAGACTTTATATATCACGGCACTTCGAGTACTTCCTCAGACATCTCACCTATGTCCGAGCAGAAGTCTTTGCCACGAAGAGGCCGATCTAGGTAATCTGGTTCATCAGTAATTAAGGGTGTTCGATTCAAGTCCTAATCCCAAATTGGATTTCTTTACCTTGCTAAATATTTTAATCAGATATTTTGTTTTTGATTAAACCTTAAAAAATTGATTAAATGTCTCCCCAGATGGCACGTTCCCGGTAGAAGTTCTCTACGCACACTTCTGCCCCCAATATCCGTCGCGGAAACCGCCTTCGGGGGGAACCAATTAAGTCAGGTGGGGCCTCCAGGAAGTGAACGAGTCGAGCGACCGGAACTCAGTGAAGCTGAATGCGACATTGACTCCCTGAAGAAATTGAAACTAGGTCTCAGGAGTTCTCTTTGGTCGAGGCCAGGCACCCAAAACAATCCCTCGTCTGATTATTCAATCGCTGTTTAAAATCCTTAATTCCCCAAATTCTCCGACCCTCTTCGTGTCTCAACTCAAATTTAAAAGAAAAACTTTATTGCCAAATTAAAACCTTGTAAATAATGGACGCCAGCATTTCTTTTATGATCTCTATTCAAAGTTAGGTCGGTTCTAATTCAAGATTTCTGTTACTATCAACTACTGATGCCAATTGGTTCGAGTCGATACTAAGATTTTTATCATTTTTATCAACGGCTCAAACCAATTCAATATTAATTTTTTTTTGGGAACATCTTGACAATAAATATTGAACAGATCCCCCTAAATGTTCTGTGGACGTCATTTTTTCATTATTATACTCTTAGATAACATTTTATTGACCCAGAACTGTCAAAAAATCTTTCATAAAATAATTCAATCATGACTGATGTAATGCAATGTTCTTGACTGCCAAGAGGGTACAAATTTATTGTGTACGTTACACGTTTCAAAGTACTTCATACTTCAGATTTCATTAATTCTTCGTTTCAATGATTTATTCACATGATTTGGTGCCAATCAATTATCGAAAACCACTTCTCCATTTTTTGGAGGTTCCATATCAAATATTTTTAATTAGCTGAAAATCTTACCTTTAGAGATTACTATTATTACTATCATTACTTAAAATATAAAAGGATATTTTTTCGCACAAAGATCAAAAATTTAATTCTTTATTCAACAAAACTTTGACTACATTCGATCTATTTAACTAGATATCTACCTTGATGTTAATTCACAATTCTTGAGATTCAAAAATTTTTTAATCTAGATATAAATGTCCCCTGTAAAATTATTATAAAGATTTAAGAATTTTTTGTACTTTTATATATTTTTTTTGTGTCAGATGAAGTTATTTATGATTCATTTAAAGCATTAGATTTAGTAAGTGTGCAGAATTGTAGAAATACACTGATAGATAGGTAGCACTCATTGATAAGGATGTTTTGGACTTTAAATTTTGAAATCTATATTCAAATTTTAAAGTCACGTGCATCCAATAACCACTAAACCAACCAATCTAATTTTAATACAAAGAAACAAAATGAAGTTTTGTTTCTTTTTAATGGAGGCTCGATTATACCCAAAGCTTAACTTTTTAAAGTTGAAGTCTGTAAAGATAATAAACATATCGCTGGTTCCAAATACAAGCGATTGGAACTTGCTTCAAAGTATTGAAGACCTACAACTTATAGACTTAAGATTTACATTGAAATAAGGACATTGACGTAACTTTTTCTTGAAAGAATATTTCGATAATGTTCTTTTTTGACGAATGATATCTGGCACTGTAAAAAAATTAAAGTATCATTAAATCGAATCCTTGCTGGTAATATGAACGTGTAACTTTATGAAGTAATAATATTAACGTTAATGAAAAATCGTTTCCCAATCTGTTATTCTATTTTATAAATGTATACAAATTTAGTCTATTCTATTCTAAAAATCTTTTGTCAGTGTGAAAAATGAAAATTTGAGAAGAGACACGACTAGGTTTGCGATTACGCGTGTGTATGAATGCAAAAAAAATGCGTGCGAATGAAAAAGTACGACTAGCACGAATTCGTGCTAAACGAAAATTTGCTCAGACCGCTGCGAATCGTTCCGGGTAACTATTCTGGAGAAAGAACTTTTTTCAGAAACCAAAATAATTATTTTAATTCTTAAGATTTATAAATTATATTTCAATGGTACTTCCTTGGTCGAAAAAAGTTAATTAAAATTTCCATTCATGGAATACTTAATTTTAAAAAATATCACGAATCAACGATACAAAAGAACGGAATATTTAAAAAAAACAGATATGAAAAATTTAAATATCGTTTATTATTTTTATTAACATTTAAATTTATTTTTATATGTATATTTATTTTCTTATAAATAATATCATTCCAGTTTTATCAGATTTTTTCAATCAAGGAAGTGTGTGTATATAAACTGCCAAAATGTAAACTACTTTTTATCAAAACTAACAATGATAAGTCCAACCAGTTTGTACCTATTAATTAATTATTTAATTATCTTCCATTTCTTAATAATTATGAATTATAGTAGAGTTTTTAAGTGGCTACCCAATAGCTAGCGGGAGACCCATCCGAGACCAAAGACTTATTCGTTAGATTCTATTGAAAAATAAAAATTACAAAAGTTCTTTAATCTCTCGGGCTGAAAATTTTCAATAGGTTCTCCTATAATCTGGCAAATATTTCCCAATGTGAGAAACAACTTGAGAATTTGTTCTTAGTCTTTATATGAGGGAAATCTTATTTTTAATTAATCAATTGAAAATTGTATAAAAATTATAAAACAGCCCAAGTGAATCATTTTAGTCGCAGGGAGTTTTCAAATTTCAAAATTTTAATTTTCTATCCATCCTATTATTCGTTTTCGATACGCAGAGGATAAAAATTCATAATAAAACGAGGAAGACCATGACAAAATGGAAAAGTGGTTTCCAAAATGGAAATGGGCATTAGTGTGAAAACGAATCAAAGGGAGAATAAAAAAAAAAAGATTGTAGAGAAGATCTTTAACGTTGGGCTCTGTTGCATTGTAATGTTTATATACGTACGTATAAACGTTGATTATTTAGATCCGTTAATATGCTGTAAGACTTCTATTTGTAGGTAAAGAGTACTGTCACCGGAAATGTGATTCCGTTGTAAATTCCGAACGTGCATTCGTCGTTTTGAATTTTGTAAATTTCTTCTATGAAAAAATTGTTATCTGGTTTTAGCTACTTTTAGATTTAATCAATTTTAAGGACATTGGAACCCTATTTGTCTTAAAACAAGAACGAGTTTCTTAATTCAAGCCTCTTTTCAGTGGTAACGTATTTCCAACGCCCTTAAAATGGAAAAATTATTTCGAAATTTGCATTTCTTCGAGAACTAAAAATGATCTCAAACTCGAATTTCTCAGATTTGAATAAATTATAAATCGTATCATAAAAGAAATGTAATTTTTCTTTATAAAGTCTAATTTTAAGGATTATTCTAAATAAACGACGAAAATGCGATGGACTGCAAACTTAAACGTAGATAAATATTATATTACATGTATATAAGAGAAGAAGCACGTGAATCAAACTCGAATTAATTTAGATCCTAATCGTGCGTCGACTGTTTTCTAGGCAGGTTTTTGGGCCGCCACAATTTTTGTACATTATTTTTTATTGTCAAATAAGTATCCGACCGACTGCACCGCCAATCTTTTTTCTACGATACTTGGTCGATAAGTAAGAGTTAATACGATAATTATTAAATCTGAAACAAAAGATAAAAGTTCATTCGAGTGCGAATCAAACGAACTATTAATTACTATTGTTGTGTCAATATGATTGCGACAATTACTGTGTACAAAATATTAGTGTGGAAGAAATGGCGTAAAATTACTTTAATACAGCAGCATGTTTCAAAACAATTGTATTATTAATTTAAATCACTTCATCTTTCACATAAAATGGAAAAAAAATATTTCTACTTGTATACAGATTAAATTAAAAGCATATTAATTTATACTTTTATACGTAATCATTTTAGGTATGAAATAACACTTCTCAAGTGATAAAATCCACGTGAAACTTCAGATAAATTAAATGACTATATATTATAGACTATATATTGACTGAATTAAATTATTATATAGCCATGCTGCTGGATTGAAGAATTCGCGATCGAGTGTATGATCCGAGGACCTGAAATTCGATTTAAGATGACCAATCGATTAAAAACTTTATCTAGTCTCGAGAATTTCCTCGTTGTAAGAATAAGTATGTGAGTATAATGAATCGCGAGTAATGCTCCTGAAAATTCTTAACTTTATTAAAGCGATACGACCTTTCGGAAACATTGTGTTGAATATAGAAACGAATCAATAAATTGATATCGTATAAAGCTCTCTAAGGTGTTCTTATTATTTTAATTTTCTATTTCTATTGAAATTTCAACTTTTGAATTGTTTGGGATAATATATTTCGAAATTTACCTACTTCACAGAGATATACATAATATCGGCAGATTTGTAGAAGGCAATTAATATTAATTATTATATTACTCTCAGGACACTTGCAATCTTTACTTTTTAGTAAGAATTTTTTTTTGGATAAAAATCAAAAGAGGCTCCTAAAATCCAGTAAGTGCGGAGAAGGTAGAATCCAAATCGTCGGATATGTATTTGAATTTTGCTTTCTCTTTGCGTAGTCGATCTGAAAAAATTATTTGTATTGAAAAAATGCTGTTGTTAAATATAAAAAAAATATTTTGATTTTATAGAGACCTTCTCTCATCTCCACTTCTTCCATATAAGATTTAACAGATTTTTCAGCGAAAATTGCTCGTTTTTCTGCTTCTTTCAATTTCGCTTTGAGAATCTCGAGTTGTTCTTTGAATTCTTCAACCCTCTGATTGGCCTTTATAATAAAAATGGAAAATATTAGACAAGACAAAAATAAAAAAGAATGAGTAGAAAATATTTAAATTTTTAAGTTTACTTTTTCTTCAGACACCTCTAAAGATTTCAGGATGTTTCCAACAATGAAAAGCTCGTCTTCCCGTTCAGCAATTTTTCTAAAACGAAATAATTTTTGTTTTTTGTTATGCAATTAATTTGTATATAATTTAAAAAAATAAAAGATTACATACGCTTCACTGGCTTTGACTCTGTCTTCAGCTATTTCTAATTCATCTTCCACCAACGCTAATTTCCTCGAGATTTCATCCGATTTGTTATCTGCATCTTCTGCAATAATTCTTGCCTCCTTTAATTTAGCAGTCAACTGATCCATTCTATCTTCATCCTGCTTACTTCTTGTTTCCAAAACTTTGCAGATTCTAAATTACATTATTTTATTTTGTTTTATCCCTTCTATTGAAATTATATAAATAATTCTTCCAAATTAAAAGATTCTAGATCATTCTATATTTATTGGCAAAGACAAACCTTTTGGCATCTTCAGCAGTCTCCAAAGCTTTCGCAAGCTTTGTTTGAGCAATCAATCGCCGCTCTTCAGACTTTTCTAGATTCGCCACGCATTGTTGCATTTTCCTGTTCAGCATTGCTAATTCAGATTGTGCCTATTAAAAAAAAGCAAAAATAAAATGCTAACATTCTTGTACCTAATTAAATAAACTTAAATCTCAATAAATATCTGTAGTAAAAATGTGTAAAAATATATTCTAACAATATTTCTTTTTTAGTTTTGAAACACAAAAATAGGAAATTAACTTCGATAAATCTTTTAAAAAAAGTCAACTAACAGACAAGAAAGCCTTTTCCTTCTTCTCCAAATTTAAATTCGACTGAATCAGTTGAGATTTATTAAGTCGCAAATCTTGCTGCATCTGCAATAATTTCTTAGCCAACTCTCGAACTTCATCTATCAATTTTTCTTCCCTCCTATTAGCTTCTTTGGATTGTTGATCACAAGCATCCGCTTTTTCTAGTGCGAGATCCTTTTCAATCTTCAAAGTCTGCAATCTCTTCTTAATTGCATTCATTGCACCAAATTTTATTCTACACGATAAATTGATATTAAATAATCAGCATTAAATTAAGCTTTACTAAACCAGTCCCACTTTTTTCACTGACCAATAAAAAACACTATTTAAAAGAAAAAAATCCTTATTTTATTTTGTTTTATTAAATTTTCTTAAATATTAAAGAGCCTCTTATTATCACTCACTTTCGAATCAAAGGCTTACGGGTTACTGTACTCGATGACCGAAGAGATCGTTGCTTTATAGACTCGAAATAATGCAAAAGAACAACGTTGTCGAACTCTTTACTTAGCCTAGAATGAATTCCTCGAGTTCTTCGCATACCTTTAAACGTTTCTCATTTTCACTGAACACTCGTCGTTAAATCTACATTTATTTATTTCGAATCTGTGTTTATAGAACGAATTTTATTTTCTATTTTTAACCCAGTACTAAAATCTTAGTAAAAAGACAAAATTCTATCCTTCAAAACGTTTTAAAATTATAATATTGAAAACAGAACATTTCATTTTGCATTTCAAAGCCTTCGAACTTAAACTAATACTTTAAAATTTTAAATATGATGAAATCAAAATTTAACTATTTTTTTTACTCAAATATGTGTTTTTCAAATTTAGTATCCACAAAGAAAATGAAGAACCCTAATATTTAATTTGAGGTTGATAAAAACTTGAATGTTGGCAAGAAATTGAGAAGTGAAAATATGATGACAAAAAATTCTTGGCAGGACGAAATTAATCTTACCTCTAAAAGAAGAGAAACATACGTTCAGATTCTTGAATGGTATTTATTGAAAATACAGCTTTACGTACAGCATTAAAAACCTAATGAGATTTTGAAAAAGAAGATATATACCTTAATGGTGAAATTGGTGTATCAAGACTTCCACGATTGTTCCTGAAAAATAAACGAATTCGTCAGATCAACAACTGACGTTCATTAATCGAAATTGATCTTGGCTGAATATCATGCGAAGCGAAGCGATAATGATTGCTAACAATAAAATAAGCAAGCGATGTGCATTCCTAATTAATTCTTAAGCGAAGCATCAAAAAGCTCAAGAAGCTCTAAAAGCTTTAATCTTAAGTGAATTTATGCCTATTGTAATTTATCGCAACAGAAATAATGAAATCAGCATATCTAGAGAAAGCGATTGGCATTTCCATTTTGAATAGCGAACGCAAAAGAAGCGCAAGAGTAAAAAACTTAGTAATTTTAAATTTTCTGTGGCCTAGAATCCCGTCATTTCGGCGTAGGTCAAGTCCAGATCATCGCACATAGCCCTGTACTTCTCCTTTTCTTCTCTCAATTCGTCTGAAAAAATAAATAAGAATTCAATAACTATTTAAACATTGAAATATTCCAAGAATTAACTATGTATAAAATGACTATACCTTCTTTTCTGTCAACTTCTCTCATGAGTGCCTTGACAGCCCTTTCAGCCTGCAAAGCTCGTTTTTCTGTTGCTTTAAAGAATAGTTTCAAATCCTTCAATTCCTGCTTCAGTTCCTCCACTCGACGATTGGCCTGGAACAAGTTATTACTTTTAGAAACATGATTCCAAATAAAAGTTAAAAAGTAAAAGAAAATAAAATGACGCGAGTAAGATATCAAGAAAAATTACTTTTTGCTCTGAGACTTCCAAAGATTTCACAATATTTTGGACAATGAAGAGCTCATCTTCTCGTTCAATAATTTTTCTGTAAGCAGAAAAGAAGATGTAAGAGAAAAGAGGTTTATGACCCGGGGAAGAAGTTTGGAAACGCACTTATGCAGGGACTGCTTCGACAAAGAAATGGATTCGTTCCCTTCGTGCTTCCTGATTGTGAGTTTAATTTTTCAAAGAACTCTCTTAAATGTCGAGCCCATACTTTGTTCACCCTAAAACAAATACTGACGCTTCACTAGTCTTCACTCTCTCCTCCGCAGCTTCCAGCTCTTCCTCAACAAACTGCAGCTTCCTCGAAATCTCTTCAGACTTTGTGTCGGCGTCCTCAGCAATTAGTCTCGCATCTTTCAGCTCATTTTGCAGTTTCTCCGTCCTCTCTTCGTCCTGCTTATTCCTTTCTTCCAGCACTTTGCACATTCTAAAATAAAGAAGATAATTATTAACAAGAATAATCAAGAATCCAAGCCATTGAAGAGAATGTTTTGACAATTTCCAATTTAATCTGTAAATATCTTATATTTTTCTGGATCAAATAGGAAATTTCTCACCTTTTCGCGTCATCAGCGAGTTCAGATGCTCGTACTAATTTTATTGTTGCCGTTGTACGCCATTCCTCCTTTTTCTGAAGTTGCTCCTCAATATCCTGAACTCTTTTCGTCATCGCAGTTCGGTCTTGTTCCGCCTGTAAAAAAATATAATAAAGCGTCCAAATAATTATGATTCATCTTTTATCACTGCCTACAATTTCTAATTATACTAGAATATTGTCTTATTTCATATTAATTTGAAATTATTAAAGTCCGAAGCTTTCAAGACGGAATCATTCCAAATTTAAAAATTGTTTACTCTATCAGGCTTTCTGTAACATTTCTCTTTTGTTCATTTTAAAATTGTCGCACTCACTTTTGTATAAGCTTTCTCGCATTTTTCTAATTCTGCAGTAGAAGTTTCAAGGTTGGCCTTAGTGACTTCAAAATCACGTTCCATCTGAGCATGTTTTCTTTCTAAATCACGCACTTCTTCAAACAGCAAATCAGCTCTTAAATTTTCCTGGCGGGCCTTCGTTTCATTTACTTCCACCGTTTCATTCGCTCGGTCCATCTCCATTTTCAATGCTGCAATCTTTTTCTTAATCGCCTCCATGATGTCGGTTTTCTAGGTTGATAGCTTCTCGCAGAATCTGTCGAAGGACGCCCCTCGAACCTAAAATAAATCATAAATAAATAATAAATATCGACTATACAACTAAACATTCAAATTAAAAAAAAGAATCAATAACTGGCCTTAAATTTATTTAAATTAATAAATTATTTAAAAATTTCTTAAAAGATCTTCGATCATTCTTCTATTTGTTACTTGAACTTCAACCACCTTCTAAATTCCAAGTCACCGTGTTTCGCAATTAGATTGAAGTCACTTGGAATCTAGATTGTTCACGTAACTTTTCAAGAGATGTAAATAAAATCGACTTTTCTAGAAAGAGTCTTTTTTCCACAAATAGATTTACGCAAAAGATAAACAAAGGACTAACAAACTAAATGAATTAAACACAACGAAAATTCGTGCTTGACTACAATTCGGAATGAGAACGTTTTGTGTACGTTGTTCATTCACAATATCAAAAGTACACATTCAAATTTAATAGAACACAATTTTAAAAATCACAGCAGCCTTAAATTACTAATTCACTCCCATATCCACTGAGAATCCTTTCTAAAGATTTAACACAATTTACTACATCACGCAGACACTAATGCACCCAAAAATAATAGAAATAATTTTAAAAAAAGAGTATTAAAAACATAAATCCACTTTTTGTGAAATATATATTTTTTTAATAAATCACGAAGTACCGAGGGTGTCACGAAAATTGGGGGTTGCGCTCCGTCAGAGAAACTTGAACAGGATGTTTACAAGTCGTAATCGCTGAGTAAAATGTGGAAAAGAGGACACTCACTTTCGTCGAAGCGATGATCCGCGAGGAGAATGCACAACCGGATGCCTTCGAAAGCTAAGCTAAAATAAAACGAATCTGGTGGAGCGGACCTCTTCGAACGCTTCGATCGAATCCAATTCTATAATTGCTTAGCGACTTTGGCTATCGTCCCGATTTTCGCTTGGCTCTTTGCTGATCAAACCCTGTCGACTGCACTGACTCGCCGAAATGCGATCTCCACCCTTCCAAGCTATTTTCGGCTAAATTCGCTAAAAACTAGACTAAAAAAATGCAGGCTTGTGTATTAAACTGTTTATTATTGCAATAAGATAAAAAAATTGAGTAGCTATACTATCGAGGCTTACAAGAATTCCCTAATTAGAGGTAACACCCCCTAACAAGCTTCCAGTTCTTAAAACCTAACTATGTATTTTTTACAAATTTTTTTGGGTAAAAAATTCGTATTTTTGCATTTGATATATAAAAGTAGTTTTATTTTTGCCTAAAGATCGGAAAAATTTGGCAGAAAAGCCAATAAAATAAAAGAGTATCGAAAGAATAATTACATTTAGTTTACATCATACACCGGAGACCAAATCAGAAAAGAGCGGGAAAAGTTTTTAAAATATTTTGAGATTACTACATTAGATTTTCCATAAAGATAACTATTTTAAAAAGTGATTGAGCAGTATAATTAATATTCTAGTGTTGAAATTTAAATTGTGGGTCTCGTTAAGTGATGCTTAAAAGTTCGCAAATTTATAAACTATATCAAGAATGTCGATTTTCATAATATATTAAAATGCATTGTATTTGTTCTCTTCTTCATTTTGCAAATTATTCTACGTTTTTATGACACATATGTGCATAATAATAAGAAAAAGTAAATTGACTTTTACTCATTGAAGAAAATTAGTCACACGATTACAATGATAAATATCCAAATCGAAACAGAAATTATATTTAGCATATATAGAACAGATTTTATATATAAAATATCTCGCGCAGGGCTGCCGAGTAAAGGTGCGCGTTATATTATTGATTCGAATGCGCAAATGTTAACCAGAGAATCTAGGTCTGATGCAGGTACCAATTGACATGTCAAACTAGTCTGTTTACTAAATTCAAGTGCCACTCATATTTTCAGTTAAGTAAAAAAATAATAAGTAGAAATAATTTTGTGTTAAGCTGTCTCATCAAAAAAGCAAGATTTCAGTGAAAAGGATCAAGTTTAAATCCATTGAAGTGGATCCCAGCAACACGGAGCTCTCGACGCTTTGCAAGGTTTTTCCATTGTTGTCCTAGAAAAGTTTATACATATTTAAAAATCACTCAAAAATAAAAAAAGTATTCTCCTGTAAATTTTAAATTTAATATTACGTTAAAAAAATATTTGGAAAATATTTTTGCACTAAATTGCTAAATTAAATTAAATATATTACTTATACTTATATATTATGTATACTTATAGCATACGAAGGTTTATAAAATCTACTATACATTATTTTAAAATATGCTATACAGGTATATCCCATAAGCCCTGTAACAGGGCCGGGATCAGCAAGATCTGTATGGGAATTAAGTCCCGATCCCGACATGGTCGGGAATTTCTCAAACAATTTGATCTCAGCAACTTCATTGAACAATCAAGATCAATCGAAAAATGCCAGAAGTCGAAGGAGAAATGGTCCTGACGACAATGTCTATGCCGACGAAGCAACTCCTGGGCAAACCCCATCGGATGAAACTAAACTCGTTTTCGAACTTCTCCGAGCTGGGTTAGTTTCATTATTAAATTATTAAATTATCAAATGATTACAATTACTTTTCTGATAAACGTAAAATCAATTAAATACAACAAAGAAATAATTCGTGACACTTGATTTTTAAAATTCCTTTACTATTAATATTACAGGACCATAATTCAAATTAGTAGTGTTGCCAATCTAAAAAGAGTTGGGGATTCCCGCGCTTTTTAAAAATTTAGCGTTTATACAATTCATATGATTTTAAGAATACAAATATTTTTTGTACAGAGAACTACAAACAGTGGAAGAGTTGGTTGATAAAAATGGATCTAGTATTCTCAGTGCAAGAGATGAATGGGGATACACACCGGCTCATTGGGCAGCTTTGGATGGAAACGTTGAAGTTTGTAGATTTTAGATTTTTCAAAAATAAGCTCATGGATTTACAGCCGAAAAACATTCAATATTTAACAATTAATTAAAATGTTTTATAGGTAATGCGATATATTATTGAAAGAAATGGTCCCGTTGACTTGTCTTGTCTGGGAACACAAGGCCCGAAACCAATTCATTGGGCATGTCGTAAAGGCCACAGTGCAATTGTTCAACTTCTTTTGAAGGTAAAAATATAATTCATTTCATCAGTGACAACAATTTTCGAGATTCATATCAAAGAAAATGTGTACAAGTACCTTTTTTCCTAACAGTCAGGAGTTGCAGTGAACACAGCAGATTTCAAAGGCTTGACTCCACTGATGACAGCTTGTATGTTTGGAAAATATGCAACTGCAGCATTTCTCTTAGGCTGTGATGCCTCAAGTCACTTGATCGACATAAACGGCGATTCTGCCTTGCACTGGGCAGCTTACAAGGGTCATCCAGAACTGATAAAACTCCTAATGTACAGTGGGGTGGACCTGGAAAAGCCAGATCACTTTGGCTCAACTCCTCTTCATTTGGCCTGTCTGTCAGGAAACGTTAGCTGCGTTAAAATTCTTTGCGAGAAGAGCAAAATCGAACTGGAGCCTCGGGACAAAAATGGCAAAACTCCTTTACAGTTAGCCAAAAGTCATCATCATTCCGAGGTGGTGCAAATCCTCCAGGCTGAGCAGAGAAGAAGAGCCAGATGGATTCCACCTATCAACGAACTCTGGTTGGTATAAAATTTAACTAATGAATAAAGCTTTGAAATTCTGGAAATTCGAAGCTTTGGTTGAAATTCTAGCCTTCAAATTGCAAGGATTGGTGCTCTGACCAAAAGTAAAAGCTTCAGGGCTCTGAAGCTTCGAAGCCGGTGGAACTTTGTGGAAGAACCTTATTCGAAACTTGAAGACTGAAGCTTCCGAACTCCAGGGAGTGTTCGAGGCTTTTTAACTGTGCCAAGAAGGTCTGCAATTTTGGGCTTCTAGATTTTACTTGGAGCCTTGAAAATTCAAATAAAATCATTTTTCAGTTTTATGATTCTCATATATTATTAACATTCGAAGCTTCAAGACTAATTTTGGAAGCATGTGACTCGATTCTGCGAGGATTCGAACACTGAAGCTCTACATTCTTTGATCGTTGCGTTACTAGAAGACTCAACAAAATCCCATGAAGCTTCGAACACTGTTCAATATGTAGTTGTCACTTATTTTCTCCTGCAAAAATAAAACATACCTTTTTATTTTGAAGGGCATTGCTGTTCGGCGGTGCGGGAAATAGTAAAGGACCTCTGCTTTTATTCATGGGCTCCGTTCTCTTTTGGGGCTATCCTATGTACTTCTTCAAATGCATTCCTCTAACTTGGAATCTTCTTCGAGGCAGCCACTACTGCTTTATTTATTGGAATATCGTTATGTGGATATCCTGGATTGTAGCTAATAGAAAAGATCCTGGTTATGTTCCTCAAAATAGCGACGCATACTACAGAGTGATAAGACAAGTAAATTTATCAGGAATTAATTCAACATTCATTCATAATTGTCATATCAATATTCCATTTAACTAAAATTCCACGGAAATTCGACCCACCTTGTACCAATTTGTGTCTCATATTTCATTCTTATGTCTCTTTCTATATATATCTCTCTTTCTACTAACTGATTTTAACTCTCTTATTAATGTCTTAGATTCCGTACTTCGATAAGTGGAAAAAGAGGAACGTGATTTTATCAAAACTCTGCCATAGTTGCAGATGCTTTAGACCGCTTAGAGCCAAGCACTGCCGTATATGTAATCGTTGCGTCACTTACTTTGATCATCACTGTCCCTTTATTTACAACTGCATTGGATTAAGAAATAGGTTTGTGATCAATTTGAAATATTTCTAAACCAAAATTGGATAATCTGATGTCGAAAACCTCTTTTTTCTTGAAATTCCAGAATGTGGTTCTTTTTCTTCGTAATGTGCGTGGCTATCAATTGCTCATTTACGGTGTACTTCGCCTGCTACTGTATCGCAATTGAAGGAATTCACCTGCTCTACATTCTAGGCCTAATAGAAGCTCTTACCTTCTGCGGACTTGGTTGGATATTGACCTGTACTTTGGTAAGAAATTTAATTTTACCTTCACAAATAAGAAATTTAATTGAAACGATTTAAAAAAAAATGATATTCATTTCTAATAATTTTTTTCTGTAGGTATTACATGCTTGCATGAACCTAACAACGAATGAGATGTTCAATTATAAACGTTATCCGTACTTACGGGACAAGAAAGGACGATACTGGAATCCTTTCAGCAGAGGTCCAGTTCTCAATTTTATCGAATTTTTCCTCTGTCCGTCCGACCAGTACGCGTACAATCCTCAAAATTATCACATCTTTTCTGACGAAGTAATGTAGAAAAAATAAGAAAAAAGGCCTCGCTCTTTTCTAAAACACATTCCGCACAGGCATCGTGATGTTCAAAAACCTAACGGCACAAAAGAGACGCACGACGCTTCTAACTCATTTAAATACGCTTCTGTCACTGGAAATGGATTTCATTTAAAGTTTCCGGAAACCGTGACTTTTTGCTATCACAATTTTTTTGCGACTTGGACATGTGTACTTGACATGAAATTTAATAAACATTTTCTATTTTATCGAAAGCAGTGTATATATTTTGTCGTTACACTTAAGACTTTATATAGCTTATTTATGTATGTATAAATACTGATAAAGTTGAGAATATCATAGTATAGTGTATAGTATGTAGTTAAAATAAAAATCATATCGAGATAAAATATCAAAATTGCGTCGTATGTATAGAAACATGATCGTTTTCATCGAGGCTTTGTCAAGTTTAAAACTTCTATAAAATGTACTTCATGATAAAATGTAAATATGTACATGAATTATATACGGATATTGCTAACTAAAATCTTTGGTAAAAAGTGCGTATAATGCAACTTCCCGCTTGATAAAAAAGAATTTTCTTACTGTGTAGATTGCAGAATGTAAAATTCGTAAGAATTATCTTAAAAAATCAAGATTATTCCAACTTTAAAAATTATTAGATATAGAATATGTGCGTAATTAGCGCGATAATTAGTAAAGACTTCAAACCTAATTGAAACCTATTTCATTTCGTAGCAAAAGTCGTAATTCGGAGGCGGTTCTGGAATTGGAGGAGGATCTTGTGGAATATCAATTCCTTCGGCATCCAAGAGTCTCAATTTTGTATCCATTGATAGAAGAGTCTCCAAGTCCTTTTCAGCTTCTTTGCTGGCCATTTTGTTACCTGTAAAAAAGTATATCAAATTTTAGATACTTAAATAACATAAATATGATAAAAAAATTTTATTTTAAATACAAAGGATATTTGTACCGAGTATAGCATTAATGCCATCAGTCCAGTAGTCGAAAATCTCTTCATCAGGAGCAACAAAATCCAAACTTGTTACTTCGACAGAGTCTAAGACTAAAGAAAATGCAAGCTGATGAGTAGTTTTTCGTCTTTGTAGATCCTTCATGTGAGGACAATCTCTTCCAATAAGAAGCCCTCGAATTTCGACGACTGCTAATTTCGTTGGAAGTTCTTCTATCGTCGGTGCTGATTTTTCATCGCAATCGCCATAGTGAAAGACTTTGTGATTCGGAGATAGACGCACGTACCAAAATTTGTCTTTGATCCTCTAAAAACGTTTTTAACACCATTACTACATTTTTATATTTCGAGCTATACGCAGAAGATATATTTACCATACCGTTTACCTCTCTACAATCGAGAAGGGTCATTCTGAATTTACTTTTTTAATTCAAAATGTTAAAGTCTTTCAAGAATGAAGAATTGAAAATATTTAAAATTAAAATTAAAGCATAGAAAGTTGTCAAATTCCCCTTTTGGAATGACCCGCAAGCAAAGCGTTAATTATTAGCTATAGTGAGAATAAGACTTACTTTTAAATAAGTGAAAAATGTAACCGAGTAGTTCAAGCTTTTTAAAATTATTGTCAATACTAAAATTACTTCTGCTTTGAAAGAATAAAAACCAGCGCAGAAATAATTGGCTAACTTTCTTATCACCTGAACTCTTTCACATCGTAAATATACAGTTTCTACCAAGTTTGAAGCACATTATGAAGTAAATAGAATAAAGAAAGGCAATTACCTGTCCTCTTGCACTGTATTTAGTGAACCTTGTCCCTTCGACTAAAAATTGTAATCGTTGTTGTCGAATCAAATCCAGAATCTCTGGCGTTATTTGTTCTCTTAATTCGACGATTGGGCGAGCCTGACTTTCCCATTCTTCCCTGTGGGTTCTTTCTTGTTGCCACAAAGTAGTAATAGTCGAATATGTCAATTGCTGCAGTTTGCTTTTGAATTTTTCGAAGCCAGTTGGTTTGCATTGCAAAGCTCGCGTGATTTGTTCTCTAACGACTGAGAAAACTTTCACAAAATCTTCTGTGGTTGCTCGCATTTCTTTCCAGGTTTTGTTTAATAAAACTATGCAAGCACAATAGAATTCTTCAAAGGGGTGATCGTGCGTAAAAAACATCGGATGGTAGGATTGCCCTTGTTCACTTGGTGCTTCTCCTATTTTCAGAATCTAAGATTGAAGTCAATTAATTATAAATTAAATGTCGGATAAAATACTTACAAAATGAAGCTTTTAAAAATTTCTAAACATTCTCAATGATTTACCTCGCAAAGTAATTTAACCAACACGACACTCGTTCTGCCGAAAGGACACTCATGTTCATCAGCCCTGCACGAATTTTCTAAAACCACTTTCGTATATGATTCAGTATGATTTCTTGCAAAATAAATCATACAATCGAGTGCCAGCATTCCTGGCGGAGTTTCGGTAAAATCGAGAGCAGGATTTATATCATATTTGAATCCCAGCTTCTTATAATCTTTGGCAAAAAGTCCTTGCTTTCGAGCAGCTACATCACCAATTGAGGATCCCTCTGTATCAAAAGCAATTTTTCTTAATTCTTTGATTTTGTCGTGAGCGTCTTGATCCTGGGGATCCATTTTGGTCATCATTCGTTGTTCTAGGAGACTCAACATTAGAGTTTGCAGCACATAAAGCTGATGTGCCATTTCTGTTCCAACCTGAGTTAGAAATTATCTTATGAGTGCTAATCAGATCCTATAATTATTCTAACCATTCAAATTGCTCTAATTATTAGTTTAATAAGGAATAGAAATCATCTACTGAACATTTATTAAAGTAAATGCTGCTTCATAGAGAGATAAGATAAAAAATATTAATTTATTGTTTAAGCAGCTAATTATAAAAATGTTTTTAAATATTTCATGAATAAAACGATTAACTACCTTGTCAGTGGATTGGACAACGTTCGTCAAGAACACATTTCTGACTTGCTTTGACTGTAAAGTCGCAGAGACTGCTCTCCTTTTTGATATATCTGCTTTCATAAAAAGTGCATTTATCAACGCGATTGCGTTTTGCTGAATCTGCGAGCTGTTGTTTTGTAAATGCATCACCAGATTCGGAAAAGTAACTTCTTTCTCTAAAGTATATTTTCCTGAAGAGTTTAAAACTATATTTTCCAAGATACTAAGCGAGGCTTTAACGACATTAGAATCCTGAGTAGTTGATTGATTGTTGACATAACTAGCGACTTTATTAATAAAGGGCGATTCGAGAATGTCCCATGAAACAATTCCGTGGTCCATTAATTCAACGAATGACTGCAGTGCGTGGGCGAGATCACTTCCTTTATACTTTCCGGCTTCAATCTGAATGATATATATTTTTTTAAATTGCATTCACGTAGAATGTTAAGAAATAGAAATTTACACTAGTGAATCAGAATGAATCTCGAATATTGGTACCTATAAAGATCATTAGAATTTACCTGAGATATTAACAAAGCTAATCCCTGCTTGTTAATAAACTCCAACGCAAATGTCATGTCTATGCTGAGAATTCCGAGTTTTGCTAGTGATTTTTCGTCAGTATTATTGCTATTAAGTTGTACAAGAATATCACTCGCAGTTTTTGATGGAGAATGCTCCAGTCTCAAAACACTTCCATTTTTCACTTCATTTCGATTTTTTTCAGTAATATAATTCTGGTTATTATTTTCAGAAAATTGCAAAGCATAAAGTTCTGGGTCGGAAAGACTCCAGGCGTTACAAAGTTCCTGGAAAGCCATTCCAAAAATTTAAGAATAATACAAGTGTAATTGAAAAATTAAGTTGCTCCAAAAAATAATTATATTAATATAATAAATATGAAATAGACATTGTTTAAAAGTAATGAGAATTGCAAGTATTACAACAAATACTATACAAATAATTGAAAAAGCTCTTTATATAATTTGTTTTTTTTCTTTTGTTAAAAAACAATAACAAAGTTTGAGGTTATGTTTGGATTTAGGAATGGAAATTAAATAGAGCTATTTTTTATTACGAACCGTTATTATTCCAGTAAGGGGCTGCTTCTGATTAAATTCTATTAACTGTGGTCCTTTACTTGTCATTTCCACAGCAATTTTAACAATATTTGCATCCTTTTGGACGGGAATTTTTGACGTTTGCGTGTACATGTTGATTTTGTTTATACTTTAACGTTTTCTTGTAAATACCGATTTTAGTTTTATTTAAATTAACATTCTTTGTTTAATTAAACATTTTTTTAAATATTATGAAAGCCATAATATTGTATATTATAGCCAGACTGAAACTAAACTTCACTTTGCTCCAAAAACACGAGAAAATCTCAGTGGGAGTATATGTAGATGACAGCTGCACGTATGACAGTCCAAGACCTATTGCGCAGAATTGTATGCGCAACAATTTATACAAATTTACAAATTAAAAACTTAATTTTAAAATTATTAATTCGATAAATATTTAATACATTTCTAAGAAAATGTAAAGGAAATTCTGAAAATTGAAAAACCATAATATAATTCAATGTAGAATATAATCTTTTTCATAACATTTTACATTATCCATATTCTATTACGATAATTTTCTTATCATAATGATGAGAATGTAATAAATTCTCCTTCCAGTGCAGCTCTATCTTCTACATTAAAAAACTTAAGACATACAACCTTTTCGAAAAGGTAATATCATAACAAGATATTTTCTTAAAAAATTCAATTTTATACACACATTATCTAGGCTTTTTCTCTTGAATATCTTCTCTCAAGTGCGTTCCATCGCAAAATGGCCTATTGGAAGTCTGTTTACAATTACAGAGCCAATATTCCTTCGTCTCCGGAACTGTGAAACGTATTGGCCTTAATTTTATTTTTAAGAAAACATTTTTGTGGGTGCCATCGCATAAAGGTTGACCTTTGCTTTGCCCGCAAAGACACCAGGAGTAATTTTTTCCAGTTTCCAAGCGTATCTTAAATGGTTTTTTGTCATAAATAACACCATTATCCTTTTGCTGACTGGCACTGTAAATTTCTTTTAACGGATTGCTTGGAATTTCTAATTCTGGTTTAGATGAATACCGTGCAATCTAAAAAAAAAAACAATTTTTTAGGGTAGGATTAGTGATTACAGTTTATTAAAGGAGGTACTAATAATAGTAAATTATAGGTATGAAAATAAATAAGGGTTCATTAGCATGATTTTGCTTCAAACACCAGGATAATTATTTAATTATAAATGTAACAAAGAACAAAATAAATTCGAAATGATATTTGTAGGTTAGGATACTTTAGTATTTTTAATACTTGGATTAAAAACTGATAAATAAGGCTGATTTTTAATAATAAAATAATTAAAATTACTCACAGATCTTTGGTTCCATACTGCCAAGCGATTACATCGCTGTAATTTGTTAATAAACGAGGATAAATTCATTTTTTTAATAACAAGAGACAAATTTAAATTACAAGATTGCAGAGAAGTGTAGGTTTCTTCTTTACCATGAAAAAGCTATACATATATATATATGTATGTAATTTTAAAAGTGGTTCAGTAGTTTCCCGCCACATTCGCTAGTATCGTTTCCGGAATTTGAAAATTTAAATTTCTTTTAAACATTTGAATTAAAAATTATAGTAATTTATAACATTCAAGAATTATTTAAACAATCTAAACTGTTAATTTTAATATTGGAATAGTTATTTTTTATCTATTGAAGTTTATTTTGATTTTTACTGCAAATAAGAATAGATATTGTAGTAATAAAATAATCAAAATGAAAATACTATTATTTTCAATTAAAATTAAGAATTCGCATTTATAAATTTTCATCCAAGTAATCAAATTTTTAGATTTGTTGTTATAGATACGAAAGCTAAACTGACATATTGTTTCTATTGACAGCTTGACATTTGTTATAGATTAGATAAGTGATTCATTCAATAATAGTTGATCAATTAAAAAAAAATTTATTTGCTCCTTATCGTATCATGGATTACAGGAACTGATATTTATTTAGCATCTACGTATCAACTGACGTTTAACAGTTTTGAGAAATGTCAATGGATTCCCCTCTGCTGAATAAATGTTTTATTTCCAATTTTAGATTTAGATTAAAATGAAGATTAATAATAATACAATATTTTTTATTTGAGTCATTTAATAAATACTTTTATGCAGAAATAAAAATGTTAAAGGAGTTATTTTTAGTTTTCAAATTTTCATTTTCAGTGCTTTTTATTTTTTTTACTAATTAATTGGATTGACATTTATTGAAGTAGATTTTCGTGCTTCCTCGAGATGAGAAGGGATAATTTGGAGAGATTTGCTCTCAGAACTAATGGCAAAAATGAGGGTTAAATAGAAATTTAAGTTTCTTCTATACTCATAAAAGGGCTCTCTAAAACCAATTAAATAGATATATATCAAGAGTCCTACTCAAGTTGAAATCAGATTACATTCCTTTATCTCTTCAACAATTCCTTTCTCTTTTTTTCTAGTTTATCATCTTTTTAGTACTCGAGATAAGAATCCCTTTTCGAAACAATCGAGATAAACATTATTTTGCACACTGTTATTATTATTATATTTTTGGACATATAAAATTATATATGTTTTTATTTATAAAAAATAAATTTATATCATGCAAGCATTTTCGTCACTGTGTTACAGATCATGCGATATGCTGGAATTTTTTTTATCAGAAAGTAGCCCGATTCGTGCCTTTGCATAATTTTCATCAAGTTCAAAATTTATGGAGTTCCTAATCAGATTTTTTATCGATACGCCTAAGAGATAAACTCCTACGAATTGTATTATAATTTATTGACAATTTATTCTGACCTTTAACAATTTTCCAATTGAAGAGAAAACAGTCTTTTTTATTTTTAGGAGAGAGTTTTTCAAGATTATGTATATCAAACTCTAATTATTTTGATCCCATAAAATTCAATTATGAAAATTTCTCGAAAAGTAGGTACTTTCTAGTGAAGGCGTACGAGTCTGAAACAAAAGTTTCGTTAATAGTCTTGCTCTCACATATGTAGTCTCGAAATTAAAAAATCCGGTCTTGAATAAAAATGAGTGAGATTTTCTTTGGAATTTAGGATTAGAAACTCCTTTTCTAATTTTTGAAATGGAATCGAGTGAATTTATATTACGAAGTCTATTACTGTTGCGGCGTAATTTAATTAGAGCGTTAAGTAACGTTGATAGTTTTTATATTAGGTGCACTACTGCCTACCCTCGCAATTATTGTCCTCTTGGGGACTCTTTTTTTACCCACTTTGGTTATTCTTTATAATTATCCCTGTTTATTTGAACTTCCTAATCAGTAGCCCCTGCAATTCTGACATAGGAGCAAAAGATAACAAAAGAATAAAAGAATAAAAGTGCATTTTCTTCTAAAAGTAGGGAAATTATAAATAGTTTTTAAAATCATCTGGAAAGGAATCTTGTATTGTTTTCTTGTTATAAAATCATACAATTAATTGACAAAAAGTTTGATTTCTGTTATTTTTATCTTTTAATTAATTTGAACATCAATTAAAATTAATGTTCTATTAGTGTATAAATGAATATTTAATTTTACTTGATTTTTTGTGCCAAAAAAATTAATTTAAATTCGATCACTGAGGATTAGTGAAGAATAAACTTTCCAAAAAGAAGAAAATTCACATAATAGACCAGAGTCAGCTAATTACTTATTGAAGACACAAAACTGTCTACTCCGAACGAATTTCTAATTTATCAAGAGGCTCTACCGTTTAATTTTTAAAAATAACACCACAGAATACTCGATATAAAAATCCAAAGTGAATTAGTTACTTATTTACTAATCCACCAAATAATTACATAAATCAGTTTATTTAAATATAGTACAAGTGTTAGTTTTATTTTTAAAATGATCAAAAATTATTTTTATTCAAATTTCAAGTTTGGAATATATTCGAATATAGTTTTTATAGTCATATTGTCAATTATGCTATGAAGACCTTGGTGAAAATGACTGTCCTTAATCAGCGATCAGTAATTACTCAGAATGAAATTATGAAATTATGCACATCATCTAGAAAGTGAGTCATTTATTAATAGAGGATATTAGTGTTTGACAGATAGTCAAAATTGATTAATTATGAATGCTTAAAGAGCAGATTTATAAATTAAAAACTACAAAAAAATACACAAAATAATGTCTTTCTATATATATATATATATATATACAATTCCTATACGTTCAAGTTTAGTTTGTTATGACTCGCAGGGATTTAGTTTCTGTAAAAGCTTCTCCAGCAATTTTTTCACATGCCAGCCAAGCTTTGTTTACAGGTTTTTGTTCTCAGAAATTTCTAGGAAAACCCATATTTGAGGCTAAAGATGCTTTACTTAGGTTGGAAAACAAATTGTTTTCTGCTTTAAAAGGTTTTCTTTATTACGAGGATAAGAAATTTGGTTAAAAGTAGGTCGGATGTGACCCAAGGATTTATTCAGAAATTTAATTAATCACTTAAAGGCAAGAAAGGAATCATTTAAAGAATTATGCATTTGCATAATTCTTTAATATATATAAATGCATATAAATGCATATAAATAAATTAATCTATTTACCAATACAATAATATATCTGATGACGAATTTATTATATCATGTTTGCGTTTGATAGCCTGTAACTACCTGTTACGTACGGAAGGTTTTAAATGTCATAAAAATGAATAAGATTACTTAGGTAGATGTAATTCGCAATAAGAATTTCAATTTTACGTAATTATTATTTTATTAAATGTAAACAACAACTCTTAACCAGTTCAAAATATATTTTACAGCATTTTCATGTAAAAAAGTTTTGATTAATGGACAAATTCTACACATAAGAAGCAGTCTAATTCAAAGTTTTATTTGTCATTTAAAAAGTATTGTCTGGACGAAATACATCCTATTTTTTACTACATTGTCTTGAAATTAATGATCCAGAGCGTATGGGGCTTTTTATTTTCTGGGAAAATAATACTTTGCAAAATTCTCGAAAAAATCAGCAACCGTGAAAATAGGGAGTTCGAGCTTTTACAAGCTCTTGGTGTTTTACGTCATAGGAGTTTATGATCATTACTTCCGAGAAATTACTTGAACCTCTTACAAGTTCGATGTGCCTCTGAAAAACCAATTAATCCAAAATCCTCAATTAATCCTTAATTAATCGTCTAGGCAAACTTTTTAAGAAATGACATAAAATATCAGCATAAAAAAAAATTGAAGAGATGAATCGATGATAATAATAGAATTAATAGGTATTAATATTATTTTATAAATGGTTTTTATTAGAGAGTGACAATCACTTGAAACATACCCCAGGGATGTTTTCTCTTCTGACTTCAGATAAAAATTCTACAGTCAATTAATATCTATTGCTTTTAATAAATATTGCCTAGGATTTTTATTATTTTTTTTCAATGCTAAATGATAAAAAATATAAATAGTAGAAGTTGATAATTGACTGGGATTGATGGTAATAAATTCTAAGGATCTCGGGAAACCTTAGTGACTTAGATGTGTTTTTGCATATTAAAAACAAAAACATATGTATGTTGCATTGATAATCAAGGAGGTTGCGGAGGATTACCATGGGACGAATCAAGGGGTGTCTCTTGGTGGCTTGTGGGTGGTCGGGCGGGACTATATAAACCATTCTCGGTTCACAGGACTCCACAGTCTTCTCTACGTATCTGTTGCGTGCCCCTTCTGGTCCTTATTAGTGTCCTAAAAAAAGTCTTTGTCTAAAAGATTTCGTCTAAAATAATAAAAAAGTTTACTCAATAATTAAAACAGAACGTGAAAACAAACAAGAGGTAGCAAAAAATTATTCAGTTACTTTGATATAATTGTTCTATAATTTTAATAATTATTGGTAGTTTCAATTTCATTTTATCACCTTAATATTTCTTAAAGTAATAATAAAGTAACTATAAATAAAAATAACAGTTTCGAAAGTTTGTTTGCAGAATTAATTACTTTTATTTTTATTCTTTTTTAAAGTGTATATTTTAATCTAGGTAAACTGCAATTAATAAAGGAATTACAAGTTCAAAACGCGGTTGGAATAACGTTTGTTATCACAAATCAGAGGGGTGATGATACGAGCCGAATCGATTTCATGAATTATTTGCTCGATTTGAGCTCTTCTGTTTGTTAAAATGTAGGGGGCGAATTTCAACTTGTTGAATTTCAAGTGATAAATTTTGTGTAAAGAAAGGGGAATGTATAATTTTGGGTAAAGAAGTTCAGATAGATTTTCTCGGCTTGCAGATTACATTTAGTCACCTGTGATCATCCGGGGTGGATAGAATGTAGAATTTTTCCGACTTTACGTAATTATGAAATAAGGTAAGCCTTAATAAATTATTACTTCTTCGATTCATTGATTGTTCTTGTTAATAGTTTTACTATTTATCAAATTAAAAATTTTGTAATTATAGACAAAACTATAAAATAATAACAAATTTTTTGATCGATTATTAAATTAAGGGATGGGTATAAAGAATATTACAATTTTTAAATGAAAAATTGATAGAAATAAATGGGTTATTAGATCACGGACGTATATTTACGATAAGTTATGAAAGTGCATTGGCATCATGTGTGATACTGAAAAGGCGTACGTATATTCAAGTAATCTATGCGACTTTCAATTACTTAAAAGTTGTATTTGATACTTTACTGTGCCAAGGCTGTTATTATGAAGAAATTATTAAAGTTCATTCTTTACTAAACTTTATTACGAATACTTTACTTATGTTTGATAAACTTTTAATAGTTTTTAATTAAAGGGTTTGAATATTGCTAATTAGTGTGTGAAAAATATAGAATGTTTTCAACGAGGAATTATTACGAATTGTGCAGTTATTTTTGCATTGTTTATAATATTTATATAATATTTATATTATAATGTTTATTATATTGTTTATAATATTATTTTTTGTAAATATAATTCATAAAAAATGTATTTTCCGATTGAACGAGTGTTCATAGAGTATTCACCTGTTGCAGGAATAATGGTCTCGAGCAGTAGAAGAATCCGACTTATGTCAGCCACGCTAAGGTTCAATAGCATACAATTCGTGATATGCTTATGGATCAGCTGCAACCTTGCGACCCTCGTTTTTGCCCAACATAACTTCTACACAAGTGGTCGTTATGGGAAAAGGGGAGAAAATGATGTTGGTAAGTTTTTATTTAATTCACATTTCCAATTTCTTTCAAAATGAGCTTCATAATCAAGTTGAAAAATATATTCACAGTTAGATTTGCAATTACATTTCCAATCAACAAGGACAATTAACTTTAGTATGAAGTAAACTAAAATTCCAACTAAAGAGTTTAATGCATTACAACAAATTAAAATTAGGAAAATTACTACATACTGATTTACAAAAAAAATGGTGACCATATTTTGTAGATAAAATATGTCGATAAAAATTCATGAGGCGTATAAAATTCATTGAATTCCCCCCTTCAATAATTCATAAAATCGACTCCTTATCAGACATTACTTGGTCTTAAAGCTAAATATTTAAATTCATATCTTTTAAATACATTTCTTAATTAATATTATTTGATGGGAGTGCATTAACTAAAAATAAGAATATTCAAGGGTGAAATCCGAAACTCGAGGAAAAATAGGACACTCGTCTTTTGTGTATAGTATATGGAAGAATGGAGAGAGCAAAAAACTTTTTTTTTTATCTGCCTCTTTTCCCACGCAGAAAATAGCAAAATAGCAGTGAATTTTCTTTGAGTTTTCCTTGGGTCTTGAAAAAAAAGAAATAATAAAAAGGTGAACTATAATCACACTATTGGACTACGTAAGTCTATAATTAAAATAAGTCATTGGTCACATGGTGATTTTGGGTCAAATTCAAGAGGGACCACAATGACAATTAAATCGATTCGGGTTGACGTTACACAGTCTTTGTGCATCTCTCCCTCATAGGCAGAGTTCTAGAAATTCAAAGCTAAATGCAATGCACTCTTTTCTCTGGTCTAATTATGGAGTGCTTGGGCTATCTAGTAACCACCAATAATTACGTCATTACATCGCTAACGTGTATTTATACGATACCTTTGTTCTCTGACCTTTTTATATAAAAGCTCTTTCTTATCTCTCATTTTTTTACAATTCTTTGTGTTGGGATTTTTTTATGCACTTCTTTTTGCTCTCGTCAGGATTTTTATATGATCCTCACCTTCTAGCAATTTTTTTCTTTTAAATCTCTTTAGAAAAATAAATGGATCTTTATTACGAACTTTGAAAATTTTTTTCTGAATATACCTACTACTAAACTGAACTTTCGGTTAGAGGACGGCACCTCTACATTCCTGTGAACCTTCATTGAAATCTCTGACGCCGAATAATATAGCACTTGAATCACAATTTTTATGTAAAGCAAGCACAATCTTTCGTTTAAAAATTTTAATCCTGTTAAAAATGTTTCGGCCACATTGTTTAAAGCGTAGATAATACGATAGTAAAACTTGGTAAAACTTTTATGTTTATTTCCCCATCAGTACGATTTTTATGAAGCTAATTTCAACCTTATTACACATTTATTTCAGACTATTTTATTTTGAGTATGTATTAAAATTTTGTGGCTTTAAGTACTTCATTTAATTCTGAAATGCACTTTCAACTGGTGTAAAAATGTTTTCATTTGTACTTTATTCTAGCTTTATATGTATGATCCTATAAAATTGTACGGTCTGTTATGTACATCTTTTTATTCTCTCACAAAATATGAGACTAAATTTCTCTGAATTATTATCACAATGCTCTATAAATTAAAGGCATTTATATGTATTTAAAGCATTTTTATCGAAAAGTAATGCAGTTAAACCGTTTCAAAAATCATATTTTTACAGTTAATTTAACCAGGCAAATTTATATCCTTGACCCGAGCCACGCCTACTTTTTTCACTGACTGTACCTCTCAGCCACGCCTAATTTTCTTGGCGCCACCTTTTGATCGCGTCCATTTTTTTTGACTGTACCTTTGGTACATGTTTACAAATTTGGAATTTATTTAGCAGGAGGACTGTTCTTGTCCGGCAGTAGATACGGAAGAAGTGGAACAAGCAACATAAAAAATTCAAAGACCATACCGAAAGTCCTGGAGATTTCGCCCAGGGTCGACCGTTTCTTCATGGGCAGTCGTTATGGAAAAAGGGCGCAAGTGCAATCATATAATATGGGCTCCTTGAAACGCTTCGAAGCAGCCCTTAATTATTTAGATCAAGTTCAGCATGTACAACTCAGAAAACGGGAGGATGGAATAAATTATGACAAAAGCAACGAGAATAATAATAATGACAACATGGAAAAGAAGCGAGAACCTAAAGACAACCTGGTTCTATGTAAAATGTTTAGTAAGCATGAGACACTCTCCAATTTTCATTTTTTAACATAACACTTTTGAAAAAAAAACACGCTTCAACCTTATGTACTGTAAATATTAATTTGCCCAAAATATTGATACCATAGGGTTTCCAATCTTTCTTTTGATATCAGTACTGATCTGGATTTATTAAATTTTAAATGTAGCTTTTGCTTATATTAGCTTAACCCATATATTTAAAACTTAAAATTTATTTTTTTACAGATTCGAGTCGCTGCTAATGCAAAAAAATTCCATTGGTATCACGAGAAGAATATTGTTGTCCCCTAGCTACTTACTTCGTCTAAAATAATTTACAACATCGAACAACTGTCATCCACTAGATCAGAATCTATTTATCTCAAATTTAAATTTCTCATATTACAAATAATAATGTATTAAATATATGCATTATAGATTAATCTTATCATTAAATATAAAAGTTGATTCCCATCTTCTGAGGTTGTTTGAGATTTTGTGATTGTTGAGCAGAGAAAAAAGATATACAAATTTGTTGTTACTTTACGTAATTTTTAGGTGTTATTGAGAGAGATATATATACAAAAACTATTTATTATTGAGAATAAAAAATTATAAATTGTATTTATATTATAAAGAGAAAAATACAGAGAACAAAATATTGCGTTAGATTTTATTTTTTGGGAAGACGTATCTATGTCATTAATTTTTATCTATTACCATCTGTTTATATCTATCTATGCAATTGAAATGTTATTATAATTATGTTATGATTTTTATTATGGAGTTCTCTAGTCTGATTAATAAAATGAAGAAAATACGTGAAAAATGATGAAAATCTATGGGGACGAAATTGGCGTTATTTATTACTTACTATTATCATACAAGAATAAATTTCCTCTGTAGATATTGGGATTATTTTCATTACACATGTATACAAGAGATGCAGGAAAACTGTATCCAGATATTGACTCAAAAGGGAAATAAGATTTTATTCAACATGTCGGGCAATTAATGAAATACTTCTTTTTATATGTAAAAAATTTCCTTTTTTTTTCTCTAAAGTAGAATTGCTAGAGAGAAACTGACTACTTCTTTAGGAGTTCATGGCGCGTAAAATTATTTCTGTTTGATTATTGCAGTTTTATAATGCGCTCCTGAAGGAATACGTTTAATTAATTGCTTAATTATCATTTTTATTTCTTATGATGAATGTAAAATAAAATATAATATTCTTTAAGTAGCCATGGAATTCGATTAAGGGAACAGGAATAAATCAGCGTCAGAATCAATTAAATCCTATCAAAATATTTACGTTTTCCTTATGAAACATTTTTAAAATATCTTTTTATACCCTATATAAAAATGATTCAAATTATCACAAAATGTCTGTTTTTCTGCTTCGTTGAGTTTTATTTAAAGATGTGTATTTAAGTTTTTTCATTCTCTATGTTCCAATAAGCAGTAATTGCTACATATTGAAGTCTGCGGTAAAAATATGACCGAGTCTCGCGGCACGTCGAGCAACTTACGTTATTGCGGTTGGTAGCATAAATAATTGCAGGGTGGCTCTTTGCGCTGGTGTGAATAGAAATATGCCAATTAGAAACTTTGTCACGTATCATTCACTTTCGCTAATGAAAATGAGACGAAGGAAATCAACCTGGCGTTCACGAAATCGAATTAGCGGATGTATGTAATACCTAGCTTCCGGAGAAGAGACATTTTTCTCTTTCCAGTGGCGTAATTCGAAATACTTAAGAGAACATTATCTAATAAAAATACCATTTTATGAAGAAAAACATTCGGTCAAAACAACTGCTAAATTATACATTTTATTTGATTCTAAATTAAGATTTTATATACTTATAAGTGAAAAAATAAAGTGAGAGGACACTTGAGTTTTCTAATACTTTTGTCTGAAACAAAATTTAAAATGGGACATTTCTGGTATTTGATTGAATTTAATGACTCAGTTAAATCATTTTCCCTTTTCCAGAAAAACACTATTGATAATTATTGAAGGAGGGAAAAAATTATGTTGACGTGCACCGATTTTTGCGCGACTTTGGATAAATGAAAAGTAAAAGAGTCATGGCTCTGAGTACTATTTGGGACCTACTTTTAAACGTGCTGGAGAAAGTAAGAAGAGGAGAAGTGACGGCAGTCGCGTGTTTGAGAAAGTAAAGTCTCGTTCACACGTATGGCAGAACTATATAGGGCAATGCGAGAGGAACGTAATTGCGACGAGCAGCGATAAGAAATGTCGTTCAGGTCGAAGAATCTTGAAAGATTCGACTGGAGACTACGAAAATGAAATTTGCATATGTAATATCGATAAATCACCCCCATTTACTGTTTGATCCTTTTTTATTAGTAACAATCTTTTGCAAAAGGTCCTGATGGAAAGATTAGTCGTTTTCCATAATCGATTTATTCAGTAAATACATAAATTTGAATCTGGAAAAAGTAACAGGCGCTTTAAAAAAATTACGCATGAATCGAAAAAAGTAGATCGAAATTATTTTTAATAGTTCTAGAAAGGTTTGAAAAGCGAATACTGAGTAGATAAATCATTGTCATAAGTAGGACGAGACATGCCTAAAAGGTGTGAGAAATTATAGAGTGTAAAGTTTTTATCTGCATAAGTATGAGTATGGTATGTATCAAGAATAAACAACACACACATAAATGTTACGAGTTAAGAAAAGTGTACCATAAGTCAAAAATATCGTCTGTTAGTTTAAAATAAAACTGTGGTTATGACCATTACAGGGCAATTTGCATGCGTAATGTGGTCGTTTTAGTTTCGCTCTTTTCATGATGTCATCACAAACGAGTGCGACAGCAGACCTTAAGCGGAAAATTTCTCTGGATATTCTAGGGGGTCTGATTATTAAGAATTATAGTTGCAAATCATTTCTTATTACATGGTAATTCATGTCTCAGTCAGGAAGGCATTTTTGCGCTGCTCTAACGAGCAAATTCGTGTACATAGTATTATTATACAAATTAATCCACAAGACGACTTGGTACCTTGTACAATGAACTTTCCGCTGAGCGGACAGTCGTACGCAACTCTTTATTGCACTATAATCTCAGATTTAGATTTCTAAGCACAAATGAAAGTGTTAGCTTACTTTATGTTCATGAAATCAATTTCTATTTAGTGAGCCGAGCAATTTTTAGAATTTCGTATATAATTTTTAATATATTCGAGATCTGTACTTGAGTTTTTCATGATGTAATATGTTTACAGTGATTAATTGCAATTTTAAAGGCTTTGATTTTAAAGTGCTAATAAAGAATTCTCAATTTAGAGAAGGTCTGATGGATATTTATAAATGACGGTGTTATTTATTTTTTTTTTTTAAAGAAAGAAAAATGAAATAGTTGAGAGTTGTGGGAACTACATAATGAGTAGGAGGGAAAAATCTTAATCAAGAAAATGGGTATGCTGTGTAGTAATGTGTGAAATCATCAAAGCGCATCGTCTTATACATCCACTTATACATATTACCACCATATATCTCAAGTAAAGTTTCAAGACCAGAGACTGACAGTGAGAAGCATATTGGACTTTCAAGTCCAAGGAGAAAGTTATATGGACGAACAACTGACTGCTAGACTCGGCTAGATACAGGGAGCATCGATGATCGCAATGATCTGATCTGTTGGTTTGGCCTAGATTTTTTGCAGTTGCATGCATGCAATTCTTCCGAATAACGCACCTTGCTAATTAATTTCCGAATTTCTTCATGATGTACAGCTCAATTTACTGTATTTTCAAAATTAAATTCAATTTTTATCATCACAAATAAAAATAAATAAACGTATTTTTAAAATCTCTTAAAATCCTTTGAAACTGTATCCATTGAATCTACCTTAAAATTTTGTAATCACTACAACAATTCTTGTTTTATTTTGATGATTTGAATATTGAAACTTTAAGATGTTGAGTTCTATGTGAACAAAGGTTATTTGTATTTTTTCCATTTATATATTCAAAACGTTCTTCTTTCTTATAAATTTCAAAGAATCTTCCATTATTATTTTTCCCCTGAACAACCTCGAGTAATTCAAAGTTTCAAGGCTGTCGTAAAAAGTCAACAAATATAGACAATTAAACAATGCATCACAAGTCACATATTATGTTTTAAAACCTTGTAACTAACGGCTTTGCACGAAGACGTTCACCTCACTCTATTGGCTATTCGTATTCATAACTTTAAAGGCAGCTCTTTCACTTTCGTTGTCGCCTAAGGAGCTAATTTGCACATCAATTCGTGATCAATCTTTTCGCAAATTTCTCGCCTCGAGTCTCCAGATGAGTCAAATTAGTACTCAGAGCTTTCTCGCACTTACGCAATGAAAAATAAGATAACGTCCGGTTTCTAATCGCGTAAGAGGCCGAGAGTCAGCTGCTCGAATTTCTGTTTATTTTTTTAATTCCAGAAATAAGTAGTGGTAGTAGTAAAAGTCCATGTTTAGTCATCCAAATTTCGGAAACAACGTCAGTGGTAATATCTTTCTGTAATCCTATTATAAAAAATATATAGAAAGAAGAGATAATGTATGATTATTATCCACTTATCTCTTTTACATTGATGTTGTAAAAAAGATACAAGAAAACGTAAGAGTTATTTCAAGTGAATTAACTAAACTAAAGAAATTGGAAAAGGAAGAGACTAATTTGGCCAGGAAATAATAAAAAAGGGAACAGATTACAGAGTCGTCCCATGTAAACTATTTTGGCACCATCAATGTTTATATGTGTAATTTATACGAAAGGGCACTTTCGCTTTGTGTCCCAAATAACATCACCTTAGGATTCCACTCGGTTTTTGGTGAAACTTTTACTTTCTTCGTGCCCGGTAATATTTAAATATATTGATAATAACTTACGTAAAAGTTTGATTTGATTATAAAGAGTTCTAGGAATTAGTCTTACGGTTTTGTCACTATTGGTATTCAGGATGCTCAGAGGATTCTAATTTTAGATTTAATTAGATGGAATTTCCGATATCATGATATAATATACAAAGAAAAATTCTGAGTATAAAATAATTATAAATAATTATCTTTATAAATAATTAATGTAAGACAAAAATTTAGGTATTTTACGCTTGGGTCAAGCATCGTGTCGTTTTTGGACCGAAAATGGGAAAGTAGTCGAAATTATAACACGTATGTGAAGGTGATAAATTAATGCGAATTTATCAAACTATTTCGGACGGTCCAGGCTGGTCCGTTTCCCAAGTGTGCCATAACTTTCTCCTCTGTTTAAATAATATTTCACGGTATCACGAATTTTCTGGTCCTATTGTCCCAAAGTCGTACAGACGAATTTAAGAGTCTTGGTGTTCAAAGGGAGAGTAAATTCATCCATTTTTTATCCAAGCCGGAAGTATACTACAAATATGTAATTATTTTATTATGCTGAAAAAAAATATAAATAAAAAATTAAAATTTATTCATTATATTACGAGTATGCCTTAGCAATAATAAGTAAATTATTCTAATTTCTGATCTAGTTAAATTATAACAAATAATCATAAACTTTATCATTATTATTAATTAAATTTCAAATGTAAATCTATTCCCTCCTTTTACAATTCCACAGAAAATGTTCTGTGTATTTAAGAAAAGCATAAAACATAAAATATTGTAATAAGTCTCAAATATGCTCCAGGGATACTTTCCAATTAACCACATTTGTGGTTCGCTGAATATCGATTTCTTTCTTCGGATGAGATATTTCCTCTTCCTCTTCTCCAATAAACTTAAGAAAGGAAATTTTTTGAGGAAAATGATCTCATTAATGACAAAGATGTTGTTGTTCGTTTCACCTTTGGTTTCAAGAGCAAAAGTTATAATAACGACTTTCGCTTTTCAGTTCAGTTTACAGAACAAGAACTTATATTTATAGTTTTTCTCAATATTTGTTTTCTAATATATTCCTAATCATAATATATTCCCAGATACTCATTAAAATTGAATTTATAATACATCGTTTAGATTATCGCAATGATAACTTATAGTAAATGAATGAAAATCAAAATGAAGGGAAATTGTAATTAATAAATAGCTTTATTTTGTCCATAAGAGTTATGACTTTTATGCAAAAAGATGTTTAAGCCGATGTTGCAGAGAATGAACGAGTGAAACGACATTAGTGATAGCGAAAGCCAGTTTGTCAGCTTCTTCTCGGATAGTTGACGAGAAATCTTTGATCGAATGATCAAACACTCCTATTTCGTGTTTTTTTCATAGACATGCATTGACCCCACGAATGACCTTGAGTTTAAACTTCTCCATCTGTTCTTTTATTCACAGAAAAGTCATCACCTCTTCAGCAGTTCAAAGTTCAATCAATGAAAGAGAAATAATCAATTTCCCTTTTAATAAACGTCTTTTCAAATATTATTCAGGAAATGAAGGGAAAGAGTCATCTACAGTTTGAAGCATGCTTCTTTAAGTATGAGTTGCAAAATTCGAAAAGTAAAAAGTAAAGTACAAATTCTTTGTTACATTTTCGACACCACTTGTTTTTCCAGGCTATTTCCTCGAAGTCTAGTGTGCATTTCAAAGAGACAATGGCTTAAAGTTATTTTGCTTGTGATCTTAAGAGACCATCACCTCAATTGTTTGAAGACGGCGACAAACCGTGTGAAATTGCACGAAGAACCGGGAAATTTAACAAAATAAGTGCTTTTAGAACGATTAAAAAATAGGCATTGTAGGTCCGACAAAAAAGAAACTGTTGCGTGAAAAGTCAACGTCAAGCAAAAGTTTCAAGTACTATTATTAAAATGATTTTATGCTTCACGAAACACTTGTTAGTTGAAAGTAATTTTTTTTACTGTTGATGACATCAGAGTCTAAATGAAAGCAAAACTCCACTTATCATTAATATGTAGCAGGTGAAACAAACGAACTAATAATGGTAGAAAAAAGTAGTTAATTCTCATAATAAATGCAGGTACAATACTATTATTAACACGTTAGAGTTTTTCTGTAATGGAGTATGAATGAGTTTTTACAAGTATGAATGGATTTTAAACAAAATATTTCTAAATCTTTGAAAAACTTTTGCAAAATCATATTTCAATTTCAAAATATTTCAGGATATTGAAAAAACTTGATGAGAGTTCTCCATATTGATTCTCTTGAAAAAAATCATCAAGTATCAAGATCATTATCAAAAGCCAGTAGCACTTTCCCCCTCGACTCTCGATATCTCGCATTAAAAATTCTCTCCGAGGAATCAAGAGTCTTCTGCAATCGGAACTGGTCTCAGCGTTCCGGTTCCGGTGGAACCAGAAGAACCAGAATGATCTCATGCAGCTCCTGGTCTTCGTGACATAAAGGGAATGGGAATGGGAATGGGGAAATAATGATCATTGCGACGATCGATCGTCGATCGTTGATGGTCACCATTATTATATATAGGTATGTATCTCCAGGTATCGTGGACTGTGAAGGGAAAAGCAAAAGATGGAAAGGCGAAGCCAAAAGACGACTGACTGGTAGGATAGGGAAGAGGCCTCTGAGGAGGAGGAGGTGGCCACGAGAGAGTTTTACGTACCGAAATGAAACTACAAGCCGGAGAAAGTGAGAGCCGACATAGCATACGGTAGGTACGAGAAGGCAGCCGGTCGGACTCCTCCAGGCCTGAGGATAGATATGGTGTGTAGACTCTGTAGAAGACACCATCAACTCCTGTAAACCCTCTCAATTTACTCTTGTTTTTCCATCTTCTGACCACGGGAGTAAATTACGGGCTCGTTTCCTCTTTGAAAATTCACCCCCTCATCAAAAATTCAAGAAGTTTATCACCAAAAACGGAAAGTTAGACAAATTCACAAAAAAAGGCGAGTCAAAACGTTCACCAGATTACACCAAGGGGGAAGAAAGTTCACCAGGAAAAGAAGAGAGCAGAAAGTGAAAAGAAATTATCGAAATAGAAAAGATCATCAAAAATACAAGAAATTCATCAAAGAAGAAAAGATGCGAGACAATTGAGTGTCCTTTGCATCCAGGACCAGCAAAGATTGAGAGTTTCAAGGTCACGTGAGAAGATATTTTTTGTAAACGAAAGTGAAGATGCAATGGACGGAAGTTGGAGAGACTGAAGATTGAAAAACGGATTTGGAAGAAGGGTGTTTGCAGTTTTGTGACGAAATGTAAACGGAAGTGACAGTGAATCTTGGTTTTATAGTTTCCTGGTGGATGTTTGATATTCTTATCTGTTTTTTGATTATTTTTGAGAATTTCGGATCGGTTATAGTGCACTTTTTGTGTTATGGTGTCGATAGTTTTCGTTCTAGAGGGACGAAGAACGAATTCTGAGGAGAAATTTAAAAAAGAGGATCTTTTGTGTTCAAGAGATTCTGTTCGTGCGGATCTTTAGTCATCAGATTATCCAGGATTAGTTGGAGTCTCGTCTCGAGTCGGTGAGTGATGATTTATGGGTTTAGCAGCGAAAGGGAAATTTCACTCCATTAAATTCTCGAGTTGTTTATAATTAGTAATTTCAAATCGAGTAGTTTTCAATTTCTCTTAGAACTCGAAAAATTCATTTCGGTTGATAATCCAGTTTCACATCCCAAATTCGACAACTTTGAAGAGTTTAATACACGCATTTATAATAAAATATTAAATAATTGAGTCAAGGGAATTCAAAAAAGAGAAAAAAAAACTGTCGGTTGAGTGCCTTTCATAATTGAGGACATTAGCGCAATGTTTTATGTCTTGAGCAGTAAGACACATAAACATGCAATCTCAAGGTACTGTTTTTAGTGATAACTTGGAAAAATATTGACTAATATTTGGCCTCGAAAAGTGGCCAAACCCATCTTTCGTCTAAAAAATTCGTGACTTGATGTCATCATTCATCATACAAGATATTAAGATTATACTTTTGAAAAGAGGGCAAAACGCATGTTTCTCTTTTTATCAATCACCGCATCCTTGAAAGAGAAATAAAATTTCTTATTTCGAGCGGAAACGGATCCTGACACTGTAAAAATCCCAAATTTAAAAATATTTTCTGATATTATGGAAGTAAAGGAATTGAAATAAATTTTCCAATAAATTTTATATCCCCTTTTCGCCGATGCGACGTTTCAATTGTTTTCTTAAAATTTGCATTATGTAACAATTTAAAAGAATAGAAAGAATTCAAGTAGCTTTCGACTTAATTTCAATTTAACAAATGCGATGTTGTTTCATTAAACAGGATTTGACTTACTTAAATAAGTCTCGAATGGTCACCAGAGTCAGTGAAAGTATTTCCTGTCTTTCAAAATAAAATATTATTCTTTCCGTAATTTCCACGCTTACGTGAGCGCATCAGTGCCACTAGAAGCCTTACCCAATTTTCTTCCTTTGTGTCAAAAGACGCCAGATTCCTTGACAACGTTAACAATGATCCATATTTCATTTTTTCTGTCAAACAGTGAAACTAATGAGAACTTCAGTTACAAATCCTTCTATTACCATTGAAATTTCTTAACTAATCATAAAAATAATTAAGGATAATAAGGCAGAGTTAAAAAGGTAAAATATATCATGTTCTAGAGGTTCTCCTAAGTCCTAATAAAATCTTTAATTAGAGGGCTAAAATTTTGACTCGGGTAGCCTTTAATATTTCTTATTACACTTAGAATTGAAATACTCATAATCCAAATAAAAAAAAAAGTAATACGAAAATGAAATCTTCATCTAAAATTTGATCTTCAAATAAAAAAAAATGCCAATTCATCTATAAAAATTAGATTGTAAAAGTATCCACAATAGTAATAGCATAGTTATGAAAACAGTCAATCATTTTTCGTCTCCAGTTGTTTTGTTTCTCGTAAAACTAAAGTCATTGTTTCTTATTGAAATGATTAGTCACGAGCGAAAATCAGTTTACAGATGGAAAAATGCTCGCAGTTAAATATCAGCAACGCGCGAAAAAATCCGTTACACAATGGAAAGTGTTCGTCATGAAAGGGTATCGGTGAATTAGACCGCAAAGAGCACCGTTTCAAGGCCACGAGAAAGAGTTTAGAACCTGTGAGGTCGAAATTTCTTCAAACCGGTTTCAGCAATCTGTTTTAATTGATCCTTTTTCATTTTCATATGTCAAGATCATAATGTATAAGATCAAAACTGAAAAGATTCCGTCACGTACTTATGAATCAGGAAGGCTTAAAGATCAACGACGTCAACTTCATGGATCTCAGAGAGATTAAAATTTTCTCCATGCTTTCGACGCATCAATTCATTTCTGTAACGATTTCGTAATCATGAAATTAGAGAAGAGGAATATTGGACCAAAATAAAAACATTAATGGGTCCGAATCCGGCCCCATTATAATTATAGATTTATTTCTCTATATTCTTTATATTCTATAACTCGGAGTGTAAATTTGACCCAAGAGACAATAGCATATTTTTATTACTCTTAATACAACTTTATAACTGAGATTTTTGTAGTGTTTCCGTAAACAATATAATAACTTTAGATCTACAATTTAGTATTACTTTTTGCCATCTTTGAGATTATGAAATAGAAAACAGTTTAGCGTTCATTTAATAGTTTGTTTCTTAATTCTATAGTTTAGAAGGGAGTTCCTATTTTATTGAAGAAAGAAGGAAATTGAATTCGGTGTGTTTTAGGAATCTTCGTGTTAGTTTGCAAGATTCGTAATTCAATAATTTTGCTTTTATAGGGCGTGATTATGACTTTATTATCAAATTTTATTCATGTTTTATAGCAATTATTATGTACTCCCTTGAAATGATTCGATAATTCGGTCCATTAAGGATTAAAATATTTAAAGTTGACCTATGTAAAATGTTGAAAGACATCAAAATATTTTAAAAAATTATATAAATAGAGATTGAATAACTTTTTTCAAAATGAGAGCATCGCCTTGAAAATTTAACATGTTCTCATCAATTCTTTCTGATGCTGGAATCGTCTAAATCATTGGGATGTGAAATGATTTCAATTCCAAGTGGAGTGTTTTACTCGATAATCGAGACTAAGTGCGAAATAATGGCTTTTAAAGAATCTTCGCTTTCCATTTGATTTGGCATCCATTCTTTATCTCTGACTGGGCTTTCGAAATAATATTGTATCTCTCTAAGTTTCCAAGCAGGTGTGTCTATTAGCATAAACTTCGGATGAAGAATAGTGCACTTTTCACTTTCTCAGCCGCGAGATTGTTTCTCTTTTGGTACAATTTTTTTATTTCCTGAAAACGAAAGTGCAGCTGATTATAATTTATACAAATGTATCTCCATCCATCTAAATCAGGAATAATCGCCGAACAATTCAAGCTCATTCCTAAGAAGCTGTGAAAATTCAGTGACAAAATTCAATCGAATTCCAAAAATTCAATTGAATAATTAGAGAATATCGTGAATAATCAGTGTTCTCGTAAATAATCATCACAATTGTTCTTTGCGATTCTAAATTGTCTTGCAATAAAAGATGCCTTTAATTCAAGTAGAAATGGCAACGCCTGCAATCTGTTGAATGAAATCGGATGATAAATTAAGAATCTTTTTATTTCTCTTTACAATTGACAATTTTGTAGTCGCGAGTTGCACACATTGTCATTAAAAATATGGACTTTCACGAGCAGATGGAAAACGAATATGCTATACAAGATGAAACTTTATACTTTCGATTTAACTCTATATGTTTTAGAACCAGACATATGTACACTTATGTGTATATTATGCATCTATGTCCACAAGATGAGATGAAAGTTCGTAAATTCCGTATGTCAATTACTGTTAAAAATTATCATCGCGATTCAAGTACATTATCAGTCAACCACGTAATACTTATAAAAAATGTATAATGATAATGATGCTCTCCGCTTAGGAGGAAAATAAAAAGGACTATTCACTTTTCAATTAAAAACATCAAAAATCTCGAAAGGACCAAATTTTGATTTTTTAATTACATTATAGACTTCACTATTTGCGTACAATTTGAAAGATATATAAATAAAATCAGCAATATCCAATTTGTTATATTATTACTAAAAGAAAATTGATTGATTGAAGTTTCTCTTCGCCTAGATTAAATGTTTTTTTTCAGATTCTCTGTAAATATGGGTGTGTTCCAATTTATCTCAGGTGCTGCTAGCGATATAATAATAGTAATGATTTTCTCAGTCTACATCATGATGATATATAATAAATATAATAGAAAAGTAGAAATTAATCATGAAAATTATAATGATAATGATATTAATAATGATAATGGTAGTAATAATGATAATGATAATGATGATGACGTCAGCGTTTATAATAATCAGATTGGAGAGTAATTTTCCCTTCACTAGCTGAGGTGGGTGGAAGTTCATGAACATGAACTTCACACTGTGTTAATAAACATGCAAGAGCATACTTTCACTTCTGTTTCTGCCACGGTGTGGATTCACAGGACAGAGCCAATGACCTACTAACACATAGAACCGTTCACCCGGCACTGTCAGGAACAAGGACGTTTGGTGTACTTCCTCAATTGGAGATCATCTCAATTTTTTATTCATCAAACAGAATTATCCAAAAATGACGAATAAAATTATATATAAATGAGCACACCTGGAATTTTTTCATTTGGGCGATTTTCATTCAAAAAAAAAAAAACAGTTATGTACTGCTTAAAATTAACTCACTTTAAAATTAAAAATTTGCAATTAACCATCTGATTTCACAGAATGAGAAATGTTCATATAAATCGCACTGAAAATTGAAACTCGCATCACGCATAAGAAATCGAAAGAATCGTTCTGATTAGCTAAACTTGTTAGGAATCCAGTGTTAAACGTACCATGGTAAACTTCAAGAAGGAAAAAAGTGAATCAGTGCTTCTGCATTAGGTGCATGAGTGCTCCTCGTAAATCTCGCAGGTTATTAATTGCTTTCCTCGGAGATGAGCGCAAGCTGAAATTTAATCCTTTCGTTGCGAAGAAAACGAATTGATTTGAGGACTTTCTCCTTATGGTTGCAATCGAGACTCGAGAGACGAGCAACTCATCGCACTTCTCCTCTCGACCTGCAATTTTCTCCGATCAACAACTCCCGCTTTATTATTTATTAACATATGTTACACAACACGGATACGATCAGCGACTGTAGAGAGTGTCGGACGTGTCGGCTGTCGAATTTAGATGCATAAGGTCGTATACTTTCGAGCTCCAAGCACGAGACTTTTACATACACAGAAAGTTCGATGAAAGTTGTTTGATTCTCGTTTGTTGTCATTATATCGAAACATTTATATCGCTCGAAAGTTCAAATTTGAATCAATTAAAGGGATTATGAAAGGGAATGTTTACTTCTATAATTTGGATGAAAAGTAAAAGTCATCAGAATTGATGAGTCGAGTTCAAAGCAGAGTGGAGATTTATAAATATGTAATTAATGATTAAAATTGAAAGAATTATATATTAAAGCACATATATATTAAAAATAAGAAAACTCTCTTGTTTTAGATCGTTTTTCTCTTCTTTCTTGCGTAACAGAGATTTGCCATTTTGTCATGAAGCAATCGTATAATCAAATGCGGATGCTCCTCGTCGTTTAAAATACTTATATGTACGTCTATAGGAAGAGTGACTTTTGATGTAAACGGCGTTCAGTTCCGGGACGGGCCTTTTTACTTTCACTCATTACAAACTGACATGACGCAAACATTATTTCGACTTCATGTTTTCAATTCCTAGAATTAAGAAGATCATGAAAAAATATCAATTTATAGTACAGAAAAAGGTTCTATGTATAATATATATAACGTTATATAATTTTCTTTTCTTCTCTGGGAGGACCTAACGGGTTTATGGGTTCATCGAACTGATGAGCCTTTATTCACTTTGATATGACATCAGATGAATCACCATTATAGAATAATATACACCCATTTTCTTCTAATTGTCGCATTCCTTTTACATCATTACATCATAGAAGAATAGGTGCAAGACTAAAAAATTGTATAATGACATTTTTTATGATTCACTTTATAATGAAGGAAAATTATAAGAGAATTGTGTTCGTAAATTGTTATGGGATTGGGTTGATTGAGTAATCCTTAATCTTAAACTCTCTGACAGGGAAAAAATTCTGATTAGTGGTAGTCATCCATTCTAAATAGTGCAGCATGGAAATGTGAGATAAATTCATAAAGAAAATTAAATTGTCTGTAGTGAAGCAATCTTATATTACACTCTTGCTTACCGTATAATTTTCAGTTCCAAATAAGTACATATTTCATAAAGCTTGGGTATTAATGAAATTAAAACACTTATTTCTACAGTTAAAATAGGAACCTTTCTCATTTCGTAATATATTTTTATTTACGACTTACTACTTTACATGTGACAGCTTCACTTTCATTTTCATTATATGGGAAGGTGTATATTATATTGATTCATTCATTTTTTAAACCCATATGAGTAAAATGGAATTTCCGACTTGAACTTTCAAAATGATGACTACGCAAGAAGGAAAAATATATAGATGTACATTAAATCTTAAACTTCCATTTTTTCTTCTGTTTTAGTAACACTACGATGGTGATGAAGTTGAACCACTGGTGTCTCATGGGAATTGTCCTGAGTCTTCGAGCGATCTGCCAAGCAACAGAAGATATCGAATTTCCTTCGAGTACAAAATTAGCATCTAATTTACAAAATTCTGATGACTTTTTGGGCGCAGTTCTAGCAGTAGATCGAGATTCTACAAATAAGGAGAACAACAGAACTGATTCAAATTTGAGTCTTATTCGGAAACGTCGATTTATTCGATTTCCAACTGGTCCTGGTTATCCATTTGAAGGAGGAGGTGGACAACAGCACCCTAGGTCAATTGGAATCCCCAATAATGTTCGATTTGGGCCTCAGGCCCAATTTCCGAACTGGAGGCAACAAAAATCATTTTGGCGACCTCCAGTTCCTGGACCACCTCCGGTTCCAGGAGCTCCTGTTTCTGAATTTTCAAGGCCAGTTATGAGCCATCGATCCCCCAGACTCATCTTCCGGGACAATGATTTTCCGGTTGCTACCGGAAGTGGAGTGAGCAGTAATTTCTTCCAGTCTAATCAACTTCCAGACCTCGAAGAGGAAGTCAGAGGTACGAAATTTGATTATATTTTTTGACGATTTTAGAATTATTGATTAATATCAGCAGTTTTTTAACAACTAGAGCTTGGCTGCTTTTACTAATAAGTCACTGTTTTATTAACTTTTTAACAATATTTAAAATATGTAGATTACAAATTTCAAATTTTTTGTCCTTTCGACTAAGAAGAATTGTCTCTAAGTTTTCGAGAAAATTTTCCGTGAATAAATGATTTGAAGAATTTTTACCAAAATTGTAGAGCGGAAATAATTAGCATTCATGATCCCGAATTTCCAGTCGAGAAGTTCAGAGATATGAGTTTCTCCTTTGAGAAATAATACAACTCTGAAATTAGATAAGACATCCTCCATCTGACTCGCCTGACTTGTCCCACCAAGATCATCATTTTTCACTAGACAATGCAGGTTTCGTTTAAGTAGAGTAAGAAGATTTCGATCAAACACAGTTTTTTCCTTATCTGATTCTTCATATTCTGCACATTAATAATTCTTCTTCATTAAAATCTGTGTCTCATTTACATCTATTTTATTAAATCCGAGAAGTAAAAGTTCAATTCAACATAAAATGAATATTCATCTAATTATTAGCAGATCGGGTTCATTTATATTATTTACAATTTTTTTTTTCAGATCACCGAAAGCAAATATACAACGATTACCCGCGAGTCGAAACCGGTATGTTTTTCAAAGTTATTTTTTTTATCATCAAATAATTTCTCTGATTCATACAATATATTTTTTTTCCATTTGAATTGAGTTATTTTGAGGCCGTTATTCTTATCATCTTTTTCATTCAGGAAGCGGTGACTATTAAAACACAGACCAGTAATTTCAGACTCTTAAAGTCCTCCCATTACATCAATTTTTGTCATTATCAGAATATTAGCTGTAAAATTCTAAGTTATACTTTAAAGGTATTTGAAAAAATGTATTAGGAATAAAAGTCGGATCTCGGAAGCTGTCTAGATATACACTAGAATCTAGTACCTAATTCCATTTGTACATTAAAGTTTTTCTTATTTATGGATTTCTTGGATTGTAGCTATACTTTTAAATTGCAATTATACGTTAAAGTTTTTCTTGATTACTGAATACTTGAATTCTAGTGAATAATAAAAGATACGAAAAACTTCGTGGCTTTGTTAGGCCTTTCTAGAGTATTAGTTTCCTTCCTGGTGAGAATTTTACTCAGTTCCGGTATTACTTGATATTTTTCAACTACAAAATCCATTTAATTATTCTTTTAAAAAGTACACAATTTTATTGTATAAAAAATAATATCAAGTTTTCGGTGATTAAGAAACGAATATAGAATCAAGAGTTGATTCTGCAATTCATTAAAACACTGCCTTGGGCGGCTATAATATTATTTTAATAATGACAAGTAGACAGACTGACAAAATAAGAAAGTAAATATTATTTTAGAATTGTGAATTCACTCTGTTCTCTATTCATTTTCGAAAAAAGATTGAAGAACAAATTTTCATAGAAAGCTCAATAAGAAAAAAATTAATTGAACGCGTGCGGTGATTTTTGGCAAATTCTGTGCAGAGTCGCGAAAACAAAAAAGACCCCTTTGGGAAGGTGACGATTCATTTTGCGCTGACGGACGGAGCTGTGAATTTTTTCTAACGTGCTGGATGTCGGCCGGTTTCTTGGACGGAAGTTGCGGCGGATTAATGTACGCGTGTTGTCATCGGAACAAAGAATCTGCTAAGGCATCAAGTTCCGATTATAATCTCGTCGACGCTGCTAGAGAAGAAAATCAACTTCTCGCAACGGATTCTTACCCCGAAGAGACGTCTAATGAGGATCGTAAGTTTCTTAAAAAAAAGAGAAAAGCAGAAAATAATTGAAAAATTGAAAGAAAATTTATTATCGCATGTTCTACTGATAATTTTCTCTGAAGCAGCACTCTCGCACTTTGCAGCACGTATTTTATTTTAACTTGTATCTCATATGGAATCACTAACTTTTTCAATCATTTTGAAATTATTTCTACACTTAGATTCGAAATTTAAAAAAAATAGAATTTCTAACGTTTAAAAAAGTCTGATTTAAATTCCTTGAGATCCTTACTAATCCCTTTTTAAATCCCGAAATTGTTTATAATCCCTAATGTATAAAAATTATGAAAATCTTTTTTTTTTTTTTCGTTAATTAAACAAATCTACAACCATTTCGATCATCTGAGAATATAAATTGTCTCTTTGTCAATTCGTTATCCTACAATAATTCTAGTATTCCATAAGACGACAATATTAAAATCAATTTCACTTCAGCAATATTCCTCGATTTAATCACTGCGCTTTCTAGAAATAACTCGGTAAAACTTTTCACCCACTCACCGATTTCTGCATTAATATCTGCAGAATGTAATTGTAATATTCGTATCGTACTTTTGGCTGGAATTGTCCTCTTACATTTTTTTTATTCATTTACCTAACTTCCTTTTTTCCCCAATAATAAAATCGCTTGATCGCCTTTCCGTATCCTCCGATCAGACGAAATCAAAGTAGGTACCTCTTTGCAGTCGTTGACTCGATTAATTGGCGACTGGTTAAAAATTACATACCTTCCCCACTATTTCTCTCGATTGCATGCGAAATTATACTCTATTGCTACTATTATTACTGAATTAGAACTTTTAGCGCAATTCACAAAATTACAGAACTCACCCAATAACTATGACAAATTATTGGAAATATATTTTAAGGCCGCAAACTAATCGTTCAGCTTTTCAGGACAAATAGCGAAATCTTGCAAATTTGATTGGCTGATTTGTAAAGGGGAAGGGGAATTCTTCTGCCCCGCTAGTTCCATTCATGGAAAAATCTGAAATATGATTGGGCCAAGATTTTCAAAATTTTGGAATCACTCTTTGGTTTTTAATTGAGTGATCAACCTCTCTGCACGATTCATGTATAAATTGAATTTCTTATCACTCTATGTAGTTTTAATCACGTTAGTTGCATGTGTTCATCGTCAAGGAGGTAGATTATCTATTAATAATAATAAGAACATAATAAATATAATGAAAATTGTTTCTCGACGATTTAAAAGAGCGAAGCACGTTTGTCAAGCGCACAATGCATTGTCACCTCGATCCCTGTGTAGTAACGTTTTTATTAATCGATATCAAGGTAACTCGTTCTCATCATCATTATTCTTGATTTTGTAACATTAACATTTTTTCCATAAACTTCTTAAATAGTAGGATTGAACTGTTTCATACTTCATTTCTGTTAGTAACATGAATGGTCTCCTTTCTGGTTTTTAGATATTGTGGTTGAATTTTAGTTTTTGTGTAAAATTGTAAAATAATTTTTATTAATACTAGGATAAATATTCTTTATACAGACTTTCTATTTACATGTTAGTTATTAGGTATGGTAAATTGTGCTTGCTTTTAAAGCTTTGCACAAACGGCCATGATCAAGTAATGTACAGTAAGGGATGACAACAGCACACGGTATTCCCAAGTGATCACCCACTGTGTCAAAGTATTTTTGATTAAATGCGTATCAAATATCGATCAGCTGATCAGACTAATATCACTTCCTAGCATGTAGAATCTTGGATTAAACTAAAAGTTTCTTGAAGGGTGACTAAGACAAGTTGACTTGTTAAACTGATTAAGTTATTTAACTCATTAAGAAATGTAAATCCTAATAACGAAATTAAATGATTAAAATTAAAAGTACCGTATTTAAACAATCCTTTAATATTTTCAATTAAGTTTGCAATATTCGTATCCTAAACTTTAAATTCATAAAATTGATCACAATATTTGTTGCCTTCTTTTTAAGATGCTCGAAAAGTTTTTAAGATTTCTAGAAAAGTTCCCTCGCAGGTATTATAATTTATTAAAGATTTTACGATATTGCAGGCTGCGGAATATCGGCAACGAAGCAAACTGCTCAGAGAAGAATTGTGGGAGGCGACGAAGCTGGTTTTGGAAGTTTCCCTTGGCAGGTCAGGTTCAAATATTCTCTGAAAAAAAAAATAATAAAAAAAAAAACAATAAAACGAGATAAACTTAGTAGGACATAGAGGTATAAAGTAAAGTAGATTAACTTGAAAGAGAACTTTTCAAAACTGCTTTCAGGCCTACATTAGGATTGGGTCCAGCAGATGTGGAGGAACTTTGGTCAACCGCTTTCACGTCGTTACTGCAGGTCACTGTGTCGCCAAGTAAGTACAATAAAAAAATTGTCTAAAAATATGGAAAAAGAAATATCAGCTAGCAAAGAAATTTTAGCTAACAAAAACTTTTAAAAACGGCAAATTATTCAAAAATATTTATTTTTCAGGGCTTCAGCAAGACAAGTGCAAGTCACGCTTGGAGATTATGTTGTCAATTCTGCATCAGAATCTCTGCCAGCCTACACATTTGGAGTGAGAGAAATTCGAGTACATCCTTATTTCAAATTTACTCCTCAAGCTGACAGGTATTTGACCGAAAATTCTTGGACATATAATAAATTTATTTCACAGCTCGATAGTTTATATATTTAGGGCATTATTATTATTTATTAATTATTATCATTCCAGGTTTGATGTTGCTGTGCTGAGATTAGATCGACCAGTTCATTACATGCCTCACATAGGTCCGATTTGTTTACCAGAAAAGAATGAAGATTTCCTGGGACAATATGGTTGGGCTGCTGGTTGGGGAGCTCTTCAAGCAGGTGATTGTTTATTTCAAATTTTAATTATTTGATAAACTGAGGCCAATAAGTTATTTTGATAAACATAAATTTGTTATTGCTTCAGGTTCGAGATTAAGGCCAAAAACGCTTCAAGCGGTGGACGTTCCAGTTATTGACAATAGAGTCTGTGAAAGATGGCATCGTTCAAATGGCATAAATGTAGTCATTTATGATGAAATGATGTGTGCTGGTTATCGTGGTGGGGGCAAGGATTCTTGCCAGGTAGAGAAAATTAAACCTGCAAAAATTAATTGCAAATTTCTTCCAATAAAAAATTAAACAAGATTTTTTTTGTACACAAATTTAATAATGAATTTAATTTCAGGGAGACAGTGGTGGACCACTAATGCTCGAGAAAACCGGAAGGTGGTACCTGATTGGAATTGTCTCAGCTGGTTATTCTTGTGCCCAGCCAGGGCAACCTGGAATTTACCACAGAGTCGCCAAAACCGTCGATTGGATAACATACGTCATAAATTCTTAAATTCTAATTTTCTTAAAAAAAATATGAATTGTTAAGCGATTTAAAGACAATGAAAATTGCAGTGATAGACAGTTCGACACAATAAACTGCAATGGAATTCCGACGTGGAAATCCGATTTCAAGACTGCCAACTTCTGACAAACTGGTTTTGATAAAGGACGTGGCTGGTCGTCCAGCTTTTTAGGACGAATGCCATTCGTCAGAAGAACTGGACAAGTAGACACTCCGTTTAATAAAATCGGAAAAAAAGTATAAATACATAAAGGCCAGGGAAACTATCCAATAAAAGTCCAAATTAATTGACAATATTAAAATAAAATAGAAAATGATTTTGAGTCTCATTCCGAAATGATCGCATGGATTATTTTGAACTTGAAAGGTCGTATGAGACTCAACATTTTTTTGAAAAATTTTTCATTTAAAGAACTTAAAGACAAATTAAAATTGTTTTTCTTCAATTGATTGCAAGAAATGTTAATAGTCTGTTTCTACAGGCCTCCTTGGGCATGAAATCACTTTTATTTTATATTATAAAGTATATGTGAAAGTTTATTGAATTAAATTTAATTATGTAAATAACTTTGTTGCATCTGAAGGATTTTTCCATTGTGTGATTCTTTTAGAAAAATGAGAAGTATTATTAAGTAAGGTATAGGAAAGTGGGTTTGAAATCAAAGAAAATTTAATTTTTAATTCAAATTTTTAAATTCACGCCATTTTTTGTCATTACATTTTAAATCGACTCAAAGACAATTCATTTAGTTTTATAGGAATTCATCAAATAATTTAATATGAAAAGGAAATCATTACTTTTAGGATTTTTGATAATTATATACATATTATTCATACATAATATTTATAACCAATCCTTGGAGGTCTGTTAAAGTTGAAATACAAAGTAAATAATAGGGTCTACGATCAACCCTGTAAATGTGAATGACTTGTCAGCATGTGATGTAAAATTGTAAACATAATGATGACTATATAAAAGTATGTATGATTTAGAACTTGAGTGCAAGAATGATATATTTTTATTGTAAACTTCGTACACGTAAATTTTGTTGTGACTGTCAATATTAATTACAAAAACAAAATGTTCACCAGAAGCTCAAAAGGGTTTTGAATTTTGCGTAGACTTCTGTTCATAAATTTGTGAAGTGTAATGTTTTTCTGAATGAATTAATAAAAATGAATATCAAGTTACAACTAAATTTAATAATTTAATCAATATTTAAAGCATTTGAATTAAATATTGATAAATACATTTTTAAGGACAGAAGATAAAACATTTTCTTATCGACATTGGGTAGAAGTGAAAACTTGAAGAATATTGATTCACTAGAAACCTTTGTAAGCAGATAAAGTAAAAGTAGAAAAATGTTCTCTTTACTTTGTCGGTAAAACTGTCTTTAAAAAAAAAACACCGGGAAAAGATGAGAAATTTTTCTAGACTCGGAAAAAAACAAAATAATTGATATATTGTTTTATTAAACAAATGATAATATCTCAAAAAAGAGAAAACGTATAACTAATTAGAAATCGTATAACGATAGGATCGATAAATGATGAAGGAACGATAGTATTTTCCAGAGTGTTTTTATTTTCGAATTCGCTTCTGTTGAAATATAATATCCTGCAAGAGACAATGAATCCACAAATATAACCAATATTAGGGTAGAGTGTAGATATATATAATAAGATAAAATTGACAAACAAAAAAATGGCGAAATTCGAGGCTTAACGATCGACGCTGGCGATTGACGATCCTCATTCATGTCGTTCCATCGATCGAAACGAAAAATTTATAGGAAAATGCAGTAATTGGCAGAAAATCGATATCGACTCGTTCTCGAGGAGAACACGTACGACTTTAGAGGAACATGAGTTTTTCATTCACCTTCTCTCTCTCTCTCTTTCTCTCTCTCTCTCTCTCAACTTTTTCTCTCACTCTTTCCTTTTCTTTCGTACTCGCCCTGAAACTCGAAAATTTTTTCTATTCCATTCTTTATTCCTCTCATTCAAAACTAATGTTAAAATTGACAAAATGACAACTTTTTTCAAAAAAAAACAATTGTTAAAATTTAGTTTTTCACATACTGAAATAATTTGTTGTGTTACATTTTTATAAATGTAATTACAAATATGGAAAATGAATTTTATGTATCTCGAATGACAGTATGACAATTATTACCATATTATTTTCTTGCAGTATAGATATTATTAATAAATAATGAAAAGACTTGCAAAATAAGATTATAAACGTAAAGTATTTTTCGGGCGTCCTTTACATTTTCGTATATGATACAAATATGTCATCAAGTCTGTCGAGTTTCAATTGCACCTGTTATGAGATCGAAGTTAATCGACGGAGGTCATCAGAGCTTAAATATACAAACATATAAATGTACGAGGGCTGTACTTATATGTATACAATAAACCTCGTGCAAATATATAGATCACGTCGATCGACTCGATCAATCAACTAACATAATTAGCGCTATTGCCTTCTTTTTTTCTCAAACTCTTTCTCTCACTTTATTTTCTCTTCTCATACACACATACACACACACTCTCTTTCTTTCTTGTTTTTGGAAATACTATTCCATCTTACAAAGTCTGATTATACCTACAATTAACAAGAGATGGTAGTACGAAACAGTTGCTCGAAATAACGCCTTGCTCATTTTTTATTATCACTTTCTTCTCTTATCTTAATGAATTAATGAATTATTTTATTTAATTGCTTTCTTACATACTGAGAGTATCATTTTTTTTTGTTTCTTAGTAGGTTCCTTTAGTCAAAAAAGCCATGGAATTAGTCGAAAGCTGCGAATACTTCATTTCATTGGAATAATAAGTTTATGTAGCATTTTTCTCTTAACACTTGGTGTGACTTTTATACAATATTTAATCAGGGAGGAGGATGGGAAAGGGATTGGATACAGGGTGGATCTTTGGATCTCCTAAACAGTCCTTGAGCTTATAAAGGCTTCAATATGTTTTCTTTCATCTTATTCTCCGTGTTTCATATCTTTCAATGTTTTATTATTCTCTCTCTAAAAATTCTTCCTTTCCTCTGCTCCCTTTTCTTAGCTTATGTATTCCTGCTTTAGCATCTTTCGATTTCCCTCTACCAACTGTGAAAGAAATTTCTATTTAATTTTAATTTTTATGCTTAAATTGCACTTTTCCTTTGAGTGTAGTTTCGAAACAGAGTATTTGGATATTTTTTGGGTACTTTATTCTTGAAAAATTGCAAAACTTTCAGTGAAGAAAAGAAAGTTATTTTTATTCTTTAATGAGATTTAAACAAAAAATATGTAAAATTAATTGAAAATAAAAGAAAACGTATTTTATGGGAAAGTTTTATGTAAGTTGTAAAAATGCATTTATGTGAGAAATTTGCGAAACCTAAAATATCAAATTTTCAGAATTAGACCCTTTCATTTGTTTAAATTTCTATTTCCAGAGTGTTTCTTTAATTTCTATCGAAATGACTCCTACAGTATATTATTTATTATTTATTATTTTAATCTCTTAAGTTTCTCGTTAGTCTTGATTGGTTTTTACACTTTTATACAATTTGATATTTTATATACATTTCGTTCTTTATATTTTTACAACTTTCCCTAGAGGGAAGTAGAGTAAGATAAAAATGAATTTAGCAAGTGTTCTAAATCTGAATACAAGGTAGATTAAGGAAATATGTAGGTATGTTTGATCGAAAATGACTTTTTTAATGAATACTGATACTACTCTAGAAAAATTCAAGGAAACCTCTTTAGAAGTTTTCCAGAGAAATTTCTTATTTTCCATCAAAAAAACGATTAGGATTCTTTTCACAATTGGTAAGAGAAACTTTTAATCATTTTTCAATTTCCTTCTTTTGCCTCGTCCTTACTGTTAAACGCAACATTTTTTAAAAATGTAACCTTTCGTAATAACACTAGAGTACGTGAAAGTCGTTCTTAATTTTTAACATTTGGACGCAATGGTTTTCATCTCTGGCTAAGCCAGGAGAGTTGGCATGTATGTATGTTATTTTTTTTTTTTAACAATTCGCATGTTCTCGTTCAGAAAAAAGTCGATGATCAAATTGCTTACAAGACGGTATTTTATAAGTTTAAGTTTGCGCTGAGATATTGAAGTAGCGTAAATATTGTAATTCTTTTTTTCGTTTATTTAAATAGTAATTTAAGTTATGCGATAATAAGGCCCAGTAAGGCTGCGTGGGTAACGAACTATCCCACAAAATTGAATATACCATTAAAATCACTTTTCTTACTTTCGCTCTCGTCAGGAGTTCTTGCTCTCAATAATTATATTGTCCTGATCAAATTTCCCTTTTTCTCTCATTTTTTTTTCTCTCACATTTTTTCTCGCATTTTTTTTCTTTCTCTCTTTCACTCTCACACGGACAAACATATATCGACACACTCACCACGCTTCGATCTCTCGTTTTCTTTTTTTTTCTGCTTTGTTTAATAATTACTTTAACAATATACACATGTATAATAATTTCACAAAAACGAATCGAGTCCAATTCGACAAATGAAAAAATCAGTCCTACGAGCCTGTATGTCCTCATATTATTGTCACGTGTTTTCTTCGTTAATTATTATCATCGTCGAAAAAATCTTCGCTCCCATTCGATTATTAAAGTCTACATAGAATCAGTTTGATCTTCAATTTCCATAGGTCATTGAGACCAGCTTTTTTAAATTCAATATATTAGTAGATTTTTTTTTCTCGTATGTATAAGTTAACTTACTTACGGAATGCCCTAATATCATTAGAGTACAGACTCGATCTTTGAGATATCTGGTAATTCAACATGCTTTGTAAAATTTTCAAAACTTACTTATTACGCCGCTTAATACCTATCTTGCTTCCGTTTTTCTTTTTTTATTTCTCCGCTTTCTCGACATAAAAGCTTTTGAACTCTTAATTATCTCCCGTCTGCCACGCCGAGTTTTCTTATCCTCGCGCATATATATATAATATATTTTTATATATATAGAATTTTTTAATAATGTTCCGACTTTGTTTTATATCGTTACTCGATACTTTCATTCGTTTCGCATAAAAAACAAGGCAATTAGATTGAGTTTTATTTTTTATACTTAAATCTTAATCGCATTTTCTTTATATATATATATATAATATATATATTTATATAT
>UCOK01008726.1:0-30932 GCA_900474325.1 Synergus umbraculus | reverse complement strand
AATGACCTTCGCCTCAAAATACTCAGACAGCGCGGCGAAGACCATTTCTACTAAAACCGCGTGATGGGACTCAGAGAGGCGCGGATACCGCGAAAGCGTTTCCCGCGCATCTCCCGGGGACTCAGAGAGGCGCGGATACCGTGAAAGCGTCTTCCACGCATCTCCCACCAAAAAAGTTCTTCCCTCACCACACAAACCCTTTAGACCCCAACAGTATAAAAGGGCCCGCACGACGAGAAATCGTCAGATCGTTTGGGGGTGGCAACCACCTCTCGAACAAGCTGGCCTGTGGCATTCCAATAGGACCCAGCACTCGCCTAGAGGCATACCTCTAGGTGCATCATCCGAGTTGGGAAACCTCTCGGCAACGCGGGAAAGTCCGGACTAGTGGCATACCAATTAGTCTCCGGCACTCGCCTAGAGGCATACCTCTAGGTGCATCACCTGAGTAGGGAAACCTCTCGGCACCGCTGGAAAGTCCGGGCTAGTGGCATACCAATTAGCTCCGGCGCATCGTTACCCCCCCTCTCCTTTTCCTTTTCCGCACAACCATTCAACCATTCCCCTCTCATCCCTAACGGTCAAATCCTGAACAAGGATTGATATCAAATAAAATCCCTAAAAATGCCAGTCTGATAAAAATCTCTTAAATTCTCTTAATATTCCATGACATCGTTTCAAATACCTTTATATGATTTAAAATACATTACAATTATTAGAAATCCCATCAAATTCAAAAAAATCCTTAAGAATCCCATAAAATCTTCTAAAAATCAGAAATATCTCTTGAAATTCCTTAGAATTATAAAAAATATGAATTTTTACAAAATCTTTTAAAAATTATAAAAATTTTTTGAAATCCCTCAATAAAATTCCCTGTCAAATTTTAAAATCCTTTAAATCCCATAAAATATTTTAAAAGTCATAAAAATCTCCTCGAAATTTTATTGAAATCTGTTCAAAGTTCTGAAATTCTTGAAATTCTTAAAAATTCCTTAAAATCTTTTAAAAATCAGAAAAATCTCTTAAAATTCCTTAAAATAATTAGAAATTTCAAAATCTCATGAAATTTCACAAAATTTTTTTAAAATCATGATTTACTACACATTTTAATTAAATTGACAATTACGGAAATCGGTATGCAGGAAATAATTCAGTCAGATGCTGAAATAAAATTTTAAATAAATATTAGTTACATACTGCACGTGGCATTGCTAGACTCTACCTATAAAATAATTAGTTTACTTTTGAATGTAGCATGCGAACATGATGAGGCATCGGTCACAGCTATCATAAAAAAAGATCCGACTTCACAATGAACTGAATCATTCTTAACACTCACATTTCAGTTTTCAGATCGCGATTTACAATTTTCTTTATATCCAAAAAGAAATATGAATTCAAAAATTAAATTAAATAAAGTTAAATTTGATTGTAGTTAGTAATTGATTTATTTTTGAAATTTTAAATTGACTCATTTTTATCATTTCATTTATAATTTGCATAATTATTTAAATTGATTCATTGTTATTAGTTAATAATAACATTAAAATTCCTAGTATCGATATTTAATAATAATCGCTGCTCCCAAAAATTTTTTTTTATTATTTACTATACAATCAACTTATACATATATATATTTTAATTTGTATAATTTAATTAGAAATTGTTAGTTTTAGATTAAAACAGATTCTTACAGGGTATTCAACGAAATTCTTTCAGCAAACAATCAAATATTGAAACATATGTATAATAATTTGGAACCATGTAAATTTACCGAAATTTATAATTTCTGACATTTACAACCATCGAAATTTAAAAATCCCGAAGTTGAAAATCCATGGATTTTATCCAATTCCGAATTTATCTAAAATTTTTATTTTTCGTGCACGAGAAAAATAAAAATTCCCAAAAGGAAATAATAATACCGAAATTCAAAATTCACGAAATTTTTGTTTAAAATTTATTTCCAAAACTTTTGTTCAAAATTTTGAATGAGATTTTTTAAGAGAAATTCTGGTCAAAAGTTTTGAAACTGTATTTTAAATAAAAATTTTGTGAATTTTCAATTTCGGAAATTTTTTAATTTTGGAAGTTTAAAATTTCGGTAAATTTACGGGTTCCCCATTTTTTAAAATCGAAATCAAACCATATAAAAAAAATCAGTTTTTTTCCAATTTTCATCTGAGTTTTTATCGATATTGGAAAAAGTGCTATACAGTAAACGAGAAAATCTATAATTTTATAAAGTAAAAAAAAACACAAATAAATGAAAAATTTCACCTAAAAGAATTATAAGTTGGACAACATTTTTTTGTCGAAAAACAAAAATTCCGAATGTGAAAAAATATCGAAAAAACAATTCCAAAAAATTAAAATTCTTGAAAAGTGCAAATTCCCGAAATTTCTCTAGAATAATCAGAAAAATGATCTTTCTGAAATATCAGAAACATAATAATATTACCAAAAAAGGTTATTAACGAAATTTAAATTACCCAAAAAAAGTAGAAAATTACCGAAATTTCAATTTATTCGTAATATTATTTTTATTCGTGAATTTGATAACTTAGATAAAAATTGGAAAAAACAGATTTTTTTTCGATTTTCGGCCCTCCCTATTACCCAATATTTATCATTTATGTAAATATTCTTTTTATAGTTTAGTAATTTTCAAAAATACTGTTTCATTGGGCTGAAATATGAGAAATGGTCCAGAGATGGAAAACCAGTTTTCCGCCTCCTGTGCCTCTTGAAATTTTCCTATTCTAATCCTTATCAACCTTTTTGTGCAATAAATGTGTAAATGTGTTTACTTACTGTGTATTCTTATTGACTCAAAATGTTATTCTGTGGTGCTTTGCATGTCTCTATTGGACTCTGCATGTCGTGTAGGGCATCGTAAGTACTTAATAAAAAAAAAAAAGAAAAAAAAAAAAACAAAAAAAACTCACACATTCACATAGAGCAAAACGTTTTAGACAATTTGTATAATTTAAATAAAAAAGATGGCTCTGATTATTAGTAGAGCCAAAGAAAAAAGATTGTTATTATTATAATTATATAATTTCTTTATTATAATTTTTTTTATTATTATAAGAGAAATTCTGAGACGTTTTGCACTATAGCAAAGCTACCTTCAATAAAAAAAAATATATAATATACAAAAATATTTAACACTACAATTTGCCAACAACCTCATTATATTTCCAATCGAAATCTCAATAAATTTAATTGCAGGTCGGATATTCCTTGAGACTTTTTTTTCTTATTGGGAGTAGGTATATATTTCATAAACAGGACGAAACCTTTTCTTATGATCGTCTTCAACGAGAATGCTAAGGACCTCATTATTATTTCTGATCGAATTGGAAACTGAAAATCGTCCTTGCGAGAGCAAAACATTAATTAAAAATCAGATTAAAAAAATATATAAATATAGTAAAATTGTAAATATAGTAAATATAAATATAGTAAATGTAAAAATAGTAAATATAAATATAGTAAATATAAAAAATAGTAAATATAAATATAGTAAAATAAACGAAAATTTCTTATTGTGTGTAAATATATAAAAATAATTATTTAATCGAGTCGTTCATGGAGTAGATTTTTAGATGAAGTAATTTAATTACTATAATAAAAATACTTGAAATTATTCAAAGCTGAATTAAATAATTGACTCAGGAAGAAAAGAGTTTAACTTTCTGCTTGAAAAATCTGCTCCTCATTTTTAATATCCCGCATTCATAGTCTTTAATTAATTTTTGCAATAAATTTATTGTACTCGACCATTGTAGAGACGGGACGTTAATAAATGAGCAACGCAAAACAAACAACATAAATAATAGAGTAGAGACAGTGTGTTCCTTTTCTCGTTTTCGTAGACTCTCTCCTCCATTTTCGTTTATCTTGTTATTATTCTAATTTCTTCTTTTTCAACTAACGTGTCCGACGATTAATCTATCCTGTACTCTGTATTACTTTCCGGCTTCCTATATACTACCACCTGAAGAGATTAACGAGAGAAAGAAAGAGAGGGAGAGAAAGAGAGGGAGGGCGAGAAAGAGAGAGAGAGGGGGAGAGAAAGAAGCTAACGAGTGCGAAAAATTAAAGTGACACGAACGTTGCCCGTGGAGAAGTATTTTTTAACGATTTCATTTCATCGCAACACTTAATTTTCCGTTCCGGAAAACTCCTGTTTACGGGGACATTAATGAAGGGATTTTCTCTCTGTCAACTTCTCATAATTTAAAAAGTCGGAAAACTTTCCCTCTCGCGATCCATAGATTATTTTAATTCTCAGTTAATTAGTTACTTCACTTCTCTGATAAAAAAATTTAAAAATTTAAAAACTTGTACGAACAGTTTCAAGCCAAGTACAGATTTTACTTTTTATCCTTCGTAACCTGAGAGACTTGTTATTTTGGAGGATTATTATTTTTTTTTCATTTGAAAAGAGTTGAATATATTGTATGAAACTAAAAATTTAATTAAAAAATTAATTTTTCATAAAATATGAAATCGTTAGACTAGCAGGGTGGCCACCTGTCAGGGAAAATAGAAATTGGTATATATATATATATATAAATTATAATAAATTAGGATCACTGGTTACGTAACTTCTACTTAATTGTTTTTTTTTTCCTTGTATCTTTTGATTCGTAATTATATCAGTTTGACAATTTTTTATTATTTTCATTTTTTATAGTTTTTTTTTAAAGAGTTTAGATTTTCAAGGATTCGAAAGGATTTTAAAGAATTTCTTGATATTTTGAGAGATTTTAAGGATTTTCAAAGATTTCAAGAGATTCTAAATGTATTTTGAAAAATTTTTCAGTTTGTGAAATTTTAAAAGATTTTGTGGAATTTAAAAGGATTTTTAGGAATTTTAAGGGATTTTGAAGTTTAAAGTAAAGTTTATAAAGGTTTTAAAATTATTTTGAGAAATTTTAAACGAAGGAGAGGAATTTCTAGAAATTTCAGGAAACTTTAAGGGATTTGTAACGTTGTCGTGAAATTTTAAGAAATTTAAATAATTTTTTTTTTCAATGTGCCTTTTTATTAGTAATTATAAGTTTGCCATCTTTTTATATTTTTTTCACTTCTTATAGTTTTTTATTTTTAACAGAGTATAAATTTCTAAGGATTTAAAAGAATTTCTTAATATTTTGAGAGATTTTAAGGATTTCTAAAGATTTCAAGACATTTTTTATAATTTTAAAAAAATTTTGTGAAATTTTAAGTATACATTTTCTTGTATTTTCTTTCATTTTAAGTGATTTTAAAGTTTCTCCTGAAATTTTGAAGTATTTTAAAATTTTGATGAAAAATCTGTGAAAATTTGTGAAAAATCTCTTAAAATTTTCAGAAATTTCTTGAAATTCTTTAAAATTCTATGATAAAACTTAAAATACCTTTATATCCTAAGATACATTAAAAGTATTAGAAATTTCATCAAGTTCTATGAAATCCTTAACAATTTTGCAAAATCTTATAAAAATTAGAAAAATCTCCTGAAAACCCTTCAAATTTTACGAACACCTTCTAAATCTTTGTAAATTCTATAAAATCTTTTAAAAATCATAAAAATCTCTTGAATTCTCTTAAAATTCTTAAAATTTCATGAAAAAATTTTAAATCCCTAAGAATTCTCAGAAATCTTTTAAGATTTCGAAATTCCTCGAAATTCTAGAAAAAGGTTTAAAATCCCAGAAACCTTTTTAAATCGCATAAAATTAGTTGAAACCTTTTAAAAATCTCAGAATCCTATTAATATTATTCCTCAAAATTTCAAATCATTTAAAATCCCTTAAAATTCTCTAAAGTTCTTAAAAATCTTTAAAAATTTTATGAATTCCTTTCAAATTTCACGAAATATTCTGAAATTCCTTAAAATGATAAGAAAAATTTTTAAAATCCTAAAAAATTCTTTTAAAGTTATAAAATTTTAAATTTAATTCAAGGAATTATAAAGTTTGTCATAGAAGTTTAAAAGAATTAAAGATATATTTTTGACTTTTAGAAAAGTGTGTGAAATTTTAAAAGACGTGAAGTTTTAAAAAACGTTAATGAATATTAAGAGGTTTTTGTTATTTTTATCGAATTTTAAAAGATTTAGATATGTATTTCTAGCAGTTTTAAGGGATTTCAAACGCTATCGTGAAATTTTAATTAATTTAAAAAAATTTCTATAAATTTGGAAAATAGGATCTTATGGCCACCCTGTGTATCAGGCAAAAAATTGGAATACTTTTAAAAGTACTCATCACTTACAAAAATTAATTATCACAAGCAAATATTTATCTAGTTGGTGTTTTCATTCCTTTTATTATAAATATATTTAAATCTATGTTTAAAATATTGTAAATTAATCTGCATGAAAATTCTAAATGTAAGATGGATATTTCTTTATTTCTGACAGTCTGCGACTTAAACAATCAATTTCAATGAAATTTTTACTTTATTCCAATTTAAGGTATATTTAGAAAAAAAAATATTTGAAAAATTTTAATTTTTTCCTGGCTTTACCGATGTCGCTTTGCGATTCTAATCAACTCTTCTTATCTCGTATTTCTTCCTCTCTTTCCTTATCCTTCACGTTTATAATAGTTTTTTTTTCTCTTTTTTTCTTTTTTTTTTATTTATTTAATAAAGTACCTCGTAGCTTCAGCAACAAAAATCCAAATCACAAATAATCATCCAATTTGTCTCTTCCCTTAGGAAAAAGAAGATGGTCCAGTTTACAAATTCTACGAGGCGATCCGAAATCATGGAGACAACTTCATGAAGACTATCAACAGCCGAAAGAATATTACCCTTTTCGCTCCTAGCAATGCAGCTTGGGAAGTTCCAGAAGTCAAACGAATCATGAATAACAAGAATAGCGTTGAAGAAATTCTGAGATTGCATCTGGTTGAAGAAGCCTTGCCTTTGGAATCCATCAAATTAAAGAGTGGACGTCAAGTAAGTCTTCTTATACATTTAAAACCAAATTTTATTCAAACCTTCTCTACGAGAATCTATTACTTCAATTTTCAGTTTTAAAGTTTCAATTTTATTGCAAAAAAATAACGCAAGTAATTCTGAAAAAAGATTCTATAATCTTATAGAGCTGGTTTTGAGTTCAACTTGTTCCAACATCTGATACCAACATTTTTATACTAACATGGATTTAAGGGCGTTGGACCCAAATGTTAAGATCAAAATTCAATTCTCCGTTTTACTCAACAAAAATTATAGACAGATTTTTTTTCGTTCTGTAGCACTAATTTTTTTTCAAATATAAGACTGCATACAGAGTGAAAAAATATTTAATTTCGATAATTTTTGCATGAAACAAAGAAATAAAAATCTGACTTCAAGTTCAATATTTTCATTTTAGTTAAAAAATATTTGAATCTTTTCATTTTATTTTTAAAATATTGGAAATATACATTTTCTTGCTCTGTGCGCATAATTATAGTTAAAAATTGATTAATTCTACAGAGGGAAAAAATTCCACATTTAATATTTTTTGAGTAAAATGAGTAAAACGAAGAAATCGAATTTTTAAATTAGAACTTGGCTCCAACACCCTTAATAATTGTGAACTTATTATGTATTATAATGAGCTATTAATTTTAATGCTTTTTGCGTCCATGGATTGTTTCAAGAACCTTGTTGTGGGATTGGTTGTATTAACTTATTCGTCTTTCAGCTTTGTAATAAATAATTTTTTTAATCTGTATATTTTCTCTGTCATTGAATCAGTGAAATGCCACTGATTCTTTGATTTTTTTCTCAGAATTTCAATCAGACAAAATCTACTGAAAATCAGTGACAAGTCACTCAGAATCAGTGGAATTTAACTGGGAATAAGTAGAATATAGTCATGACCAAATTTATTTCAAAATCAAGCAGGAAATTTATCTTAAAATCACAGAATCGGTTACGGATCAAAAATATTATTTTTCAAAGAAGATAAGCTGACTAGTATTTTTTATTTTTAAATAAAATCATTTTTTTCCGAAGTCATGAGAATTTAATTTTTTTTAACAATTTGTATAACTTTTCATCTAATTGAAATATTTAATTTTTTTTCAATTTTCTGGCGAATTTTGAAAAACGAATACAAACTCTACAAGAATCTCGAAAGAAGACTTAAATATCTTAATTAGATCAAAAGTTATACAGGTTTTTAGAAAATTGTATTTTTTGCAAAAAACCTCCCTAAAAATACAAATTCTCATAACTTCGGGTAAATTGATGCTTTTTCAAAAAGGAAAAATAGTATATTTCATCAACGACCCATTCTGTGATTTAAAATTTCACTTCCTGTCTAATCAGACAAAAAAAATTAATTCTGTCTCATTTATTTTGGCCATTCTATGTTAATCTTTCTAGAAATTTAATTCTGAATCTGAAAGTTTTCTGCCTGTGGAAAAAGGTTTAAAGAATATTGATTACTTTATCATAAAAAGACATGGCAGAATCTTTTTCTTGAAATGAAACACTGTGGATGCAGGAGTTAAATAAAAAATTGTGAAAATCAATTTAGGATCTCTGAAAAATTCTCTTTTTTCATTTTTCAAAGGTGCAATGGTCCAAAAAGAAAATAATCAATGGGGTAATTAAATACTTTTAGCAAATTTTCGTTGTGTGACTAACAATTGTGAATTAATTTGCAAAATATAATTCTTTACTGCCTTGAACCTCATTTCACTTCCTACAGACAGTTATCCCTCCATAAAATGACAAATAGAACCAAATTTCAATTCTATCAGTTTCAATTTGATTTTAATGATTTCTGTACGACTGCAAAACAGATCAAAAAATGCAAAAAATTGTCCAGATAGAAAATCTATTTGGTTTTATTTGGACAAGAAAAGTCCGATATCTATTCGCATTTTCAAATTCGTCTTGAACTGTTTTTATTTTTACAGAAAATGAACTCGGAAATCCGTATAGATTACGGATTGATCAATCATCCTTGGGAAACAATTCGAAATTCCAAATTATCCTTACAAACCAAATAGAAACCTGTTCATGACCTATTTGTAATTCCAAATTGAAAGAAATGAAAAAAATGAAATCTAATTTGGTTGAATTTGAAATTTACTAGACCAAAAGTCTATTCGATTTACCAAAGTAAACCGAATAGACTTTTTTCAATTCGGTTCTAATGGTCCGTTTATGGAGGAATGAATCATAAATAAAAAATTTTAAATTTTAAATTTTAACTTAAAAATCTTATATTAATCTTTCATAGAAATAAGTAATAAAATTTAAAATTTTAGTTTTAATTAAACTTCTCTGTAGAATCTAAATGAGGTTTACAAGCAATTTTTGTGTTTTAAATGTTGTTCTAATTTCTGAGCTGCACTGGTATTTATTCGCATGTGAGCACTACACCAGTCGTTGTATGTGTACTTTTCTCTTTCTTTCTCTCTGTCTCTTTGAAACTCTCTATATGCTTTCTACAGTTTCAAATGAAATGAAATTTTAAATTTGTGTTTCAAGAGAAATAGCAATTCGGAAATTTATGCAAATTGAAAGGATCCCGAATTTATGGTTTGGAAACAACATATTCGTTAGTTATTGACTCAAGCGGACTAATTTGAGTTACTATTTATGGCCGTAATTAATTGTTCACCGTAAACTCGGTGAAACTGCTCGTATTCCCGATTTGATGTAATTAATAATTATAATGACCTTTCTGTGTCTGTGTCGGACTATGAGCAGCTTTATAATTTATTTTATTTTTTATGATGTTCAACGACAGTAAATTTAATATCTTATAGGCAATTTTATTAAATCGTATCATAAAAAGAAGTTACGATTATATTGAAAATAAATTTAAGTAAAATGAAAATATTTAATTTTAAAGACAGATTTTGGCTCCAAAGGGTGTTGGAGCCAAATACTAATCTAAAAATTCGATTTCTTCACTTTACTCAACAAATATTAAAATTGAAACTATTTCCTTCTATAGTATTAATCAATTTTTAACTAGAATTAAGCGTACAGAGCCAGAAAATATTTAATTCAAATATTTTTTAAGTAAAATGAAAATATTGAATTTTAAAGTCAGATTATGAATTCCTCGTTTTATGCAAAAAGTATCGAAATTTAATATTTTTTCGCTCTGTTCGCAGTCTTATATTTGAAAAAAGATTAGTGCTACAGAGCAAAAAAATATTTATCTATAATTTTCGTTGAGTAAAATGGAAAATGGAATTTTGAGCTTGAGAATTCGAACCAACGCCTTTAAAAGAATTTTAAAACAATTCAGAAGAGTTTCAAGTTTTTCAAGTTATTTAATAATATTTTTAAATTTTTCAATGGATTTTTAAGGATATTAACGAATAAACGATTTTAAAATAATATAAAAATATTTTATTTTCAAATAACATTAAAACATAAAAGATTTTTTTTTTATTCTTTTTGTAAAATATCTTAAAATCTTCTACTTGTTGAAATCCCTATAAATAACTTAAAATCCTTTTGAATTTCTTTCAAATCTTTTGCAATCTCCTCAAATATAAAAAAATATATTTTTTAGTCTTTTGGAATCACTTGAATCTCAATTATAGTACTAATTTCTAAAAAATAAGGGTAAATGTAACTCAAGTAAAAAAAAAACGATTTTCAGTATAGATTCCACTGAGAACAGAAGCTTTAGGAGGATAAGAAGGAAGTTTCCAACAAAGAATGTAACTTTTTAGAATTGGTTACTGTAGTCTGTCAGGAGCATGGAAGAAACCAGAGGATTTTCTGACGTTAAATAATGCTGACGCGAACTTGGAAGAAAGTTTGTCATCGGATGGTGGGAGGAAGTTAAACAAGAATCAAGGGAGGACGAGTAATTTAAAGAAAAAGAAAATGAAAAAGAAAAAAGATCCACAAAGGAAACTTGGGAACCACTTAACAGAGAATTGGCCTGGAAGGTGGAAAATTAAACGAAAGCTCGCTTTTTTATCGTCTCACGGGCTCTTGCCACGTTGATTGGATGATAATGAGCCTACGGATGTGCACAAACGAGGTGCTTGAACGTCGAAGAACTTGAACAAATCCCATTTACTCCCCGATTATTCTTTTCCCCAATTTCACTTGATGAAAAACCGTTACAATTTTTATACTCAATTTTTATCCTCTGTGAAAATATGTTCATCTTTTAAGGGCGTTGGACCCAAGTGTTAAGCTCAAAATTCCATTCTCCATTTTGCTCAACGAAAATTATAGATAAGTAATTTTTTGCTCTGTAGCACTAATCTTTTTACAAATATAAAAGTGTGCACAGAGCGAAAAAATGTTTAGTTTCGATACTTTTTGCATAAAACGAGGAAATCAAAATGTGACTTCAAAATTCAATATTTTCATTTTTCTTAAAAAATATTTGAATTAGATATTTTCTGGCTCTGTACGCTTAATTCTAGTTAAAAATTGATTAATTCTACAGAAGGAAATAGTTTCAATTTTAATATTTGTTGAGTAAAATGAAGAAATCAAATTTTTAGATTAGAATTTGGGTCCAACACCCTTTGGAGCCAAATGTTAAGTTCAAAATTCCATTCTCCATTTTACTCAACAAAAATTATAAATAAACATATTTTCGCTCTGTAGCACTAATTTTTTGTCAAATATAAGACTGCGTACAGAGCGAAAAAATATTTAATTTCGATAATTTTTGCTTAAAACGAAGAAATACAAATCTGACTTCAAGATTAAAATTCAAAATTGAATATTTTCATTTTTTTTTTAAATATTTGAATTAGATATTTTTTCGCTCTGTACGCCTAATCCTACTGAAAAATTAATTAATCCTACAAAGGGAAAAAATTCCAAATCTAATATTTCTTGAGTAAAATGAGGAAATCGAATTTTCAGACTAGAACTTGGCTCCAACACCCTTAATCTCTATAGACAAAGTATACTTACAATGTTCCCTTATGGAAAAATAATTCTACTAGAAATTCTCACTAAAACATTTTAAATTAACAGGGTGAATGTTCTGGGAGGTTTAAATTGAAAAAATGTAAAAAAATAGAATAGGAAATAAATGTAGATTGTTTTATTTTTCATGATAAAGTATTCGCGGGTATCAGATAACTATAATGCAATAAATATTGTTACGTTCAGTATTCCAATGAATTCAGAGCAGTTTATTCGATCTGCAACATTGTTTGCGAATTTCAACTGGTTTCTCTGCACTATGGAATTTATCGAGCTTTGCATATCAGTCGTAAAAATTGCCCCTCTTTGCATTGTGTCTATACCTTCTTGATCGAGTTTATGCTATCTATGAATTATTTACAGATATAAAACTGAAAGTTTGTGTGTGTTCTGAATCGGTTTCCACTCCCTTGAGGCTATCAAAATCAAATTTTGCAGAACAAACAGGTTGTGACTTGATGAAATAATTTGTTTAAGTTAATTACGATTTCAATCATTCCCAGAGGAGTGAAGGCACAACCAATATTGTTCCTTGTTACTGTGTATTGACTATCGGTAAAACATGAGAATTAACCATATTAATTTCCTAACGACTTGTAATCAACAAACCAATACTCTAGCATACTCGGGCAAATCTACCTCATAATCCAGTCATAAATTAATAATGCACTTTCATTGAGGGGCAGATTATTTCTCTATTCAAACAATCTGCAAATGTATCCACTGTGGATTCATTGAGATGACAAATTTGTCAGTTTGATTTGAACCAATTGATCACTTATGCAATGGAAATCACACAGGAGAAAATAAATATTGAAAGCAATTGGGAATGCCGACTTGAAATTTGTGGAAAGAAAATTCTATCATAGGTTCGGTTGAAAAATGTATTTTGATTTCAAAATTTTTCTTTTCAAGATATAAAGTGAGAATTTCAAGAGATTCCATGAGATTTTAAGACGTTTAAGGGAGTTGAACCCAAGTGTTAAGATCAAAATTCCATTCTCCATTTTACGCAACGAAAATTGTAGATAAATAATTTTTTGCTCTGTAGCACTAATTTTTTTTCAAATATAAGACTGCATACAGAGCGAAAAAATATTTAATTTCGATAATTTTTGCTTAAAACGAAGAAATACAAATCTGACTTCAAGATTAAAATTCAAAATTAAATATTTTCATTTTATTTTCGAAATATTTGAAATATACATTTTCTTGCTCTGAGCGCATAATTCTAGTTAAAAATTGATTAATTCTGCAGAGGGAAAAAATTCCAAATTTAATATTTGTTGAGTAAAATGAAGAAATGGAATTTTAAATGAGAACTTAGTTCCAACACCCTAAAAGTATTTTTAGATTTAAAAGATTAACTTTCCTTGTTATTGTAATTATTCGCAAAATTTATTTATAACCCGGAAATGATCCAAAATTATTCTATAATTCCAGTGTCAATAACAAAGTGGTCACTTGTCAAGAAAGTCAGGGAAAAAAAAATTGTCAGGGAAATCAAGGAAATTCGAGTAACTGTCAGGGAAAATAGAAATTTATATATAAATAATAATAAAGTAGGATCACTTGTCGCTTTTATAGTTTATTTAACAGAATTTAGATTTCCAAGGATTCTCAAGGATTTTAAAGACTTTCTTGATATTTTGAGAGATTTTAAGGATTTCCAAAGATTTCAAAAGATCTAAATGTATTTTGAAAAATTTTAAAGTGAATTTTACGAATTTGTCATTTTATTTAAAAATTATAAAAGTGTTAATATAATTAAATGAATTATAAAATAGTCATAGAATTTTAAAAGAATTGAAGAGATATTTTTGATTTTTAAAAGAGTTTATGAAATTTTAAAAGACGTGGAATTTTAAAAAATGTTGATGAATATTAAGAGTTTTGAATATTTTATTCGAATTTGAAATATAGATTTAAAGAGTTTTTAAACAGATTTTTAAAAGATATTGTGGAATGTAAAAGGATTCCATGAAGCTTAAAGAGATTTTCAGGAATTATAAGGGATTTTGAAGTTTAAAGTAAAGTTTAAAGGCTTTAAAATTATTTTGAGGAATTTTAAATGAAGAAGAAGAATTTCTAGAAACAAGGAACTTTAAGGGATTTCTAACGTTATCGTGAAATTTTAATAATTTTTTTTTCATTGTGTCTTTTTATTAGTAATTATATCAGTTTGTCATTTTTTTATTTTTTCCACTTTTTATAGTTTTTTTTTACAGAGTTTAGATTTCCAAGGATTCTCAAGGATTTAAAAGAATTTCTTGATATTTTGAGAGTTTTTAAGGATTTCTAAAGATTTCAAGACATTTTTTTCAATTTTTAAAAGATTTCATGAAATTTTAAGTGCATTTTCTTGCATTTTAAGTGATTTTAAAGTTCCTCGTGAAATTATGAAGGATTTTAAGATTTTAAGATTTTTAAATTTGTGAAAAATCTCTTAAAATTCTCAGGAACTTCTCGAAATTTTTTAAAATTCTATGATAAAAATTAAAATATCTTTACGACAGATTAAAAAAAATATTAGTAAAATTTTTATTTTAACTAGAAATTACAATTATCAGTATCTTAACACTAATAAAAATATTTTGTTTAATTTCTAATACTTTAGATTATTTAAAAAATCAGGAAAAAGGCAAGAAAACGTCAGAGAAATTAAAAAATTGTACCTTGTGGCCACCCTGTTGAAAATTAAGATATATTTCATTAAAAAAAGTTTCTAGGTATAGAGGAAAATTCGTAACTCGGAATGCCGATTTTTTCTATAGAAGATAAAACATTATGCAAATTTCGAGTGAAACAGGAGAACGAATTAGGAAAAGGCGGGGAAAAAAGAAAATGTAGATGCTTTTTTTACAAGTTCCAAAGTTCTCTCGCATGCTGACCAACATTCAAGCAGTGGAAATTTTATGCCAGCTGGAAAAGGACTCGGCTGGTTAATTTGCATTGAGCGTAGCGATGCATCCTGAGCTATGCAAATTTATCGTCAAGATATGTTTTACGACACTTTTATGCTCCGTGCGTCATGCTAATCTACTTTGACACTACTGGATGCTGATGAAATGTCAACGTAAACGAGAAGTTTCAAAGCTCGTCAAAATCACTTACTGTTTACTCTATAAAAGCTGGAATTCGGTTTTCAGTCGACACCAAGGCAAACTTCCTCGACACCTATTTTGTTAAGGATATTTTATCCAAGTTTTAATCTCAAATTCGAATTCCTCATTTTACTCAAAAAATATTATAATTATATATTTTTTCGCTCTGTAGCACTAATCTTTTTTCAAATATAAGACTGCATACAGAGCGAAAAAATGTAGAATTTTAATAATTTTCTTATAAACTGAAGAGAAGGAATTTTTAAGTTAGATTTAAAATTTTTCCTTTTATTAAAAAAAAAATCTTTTTTTTTACAGTGTTAAAATTAGATATTCTTCGCTGTATGTAAATTTCTATTTAAAAATTTAAATAGCACTACAGGACGAAAAAATATTTATTTCTAATATCTGTAGAATAAAATGTGGAAGTTGAATTTCAAGAATAGAACTTGGATCAAGCATCTTTAAAACTGGTAATGAAAACGGAACGAAATTATAATCCTTTTGTTATTGATCTATGTCAAGATCGATATCAACAATATTTCCTGACACACGGTATCAATAGGTTTTAAGAAGTGATATTTACTTTCTCTGAAATCATAAATTTTATATTTCAGTTCTGATGAACTAGAAGCTCTGTGATTGATTTATACTATAATATGCATTGCACCCTGGTAGAAAAGTATTCAAAGTAATTCAAAGCAAATTCTTTGCATTGAATTTCATAAAGATTTAAAATACATATGAATAAATAGAGAAACCACCTTATCAGGTTGAAATGTATTAAGGGTGTTGGATCAGTGTTCTAATTTCAAAAGACGAGTAAATCTATATAGGAAATAGAATTTTGAATTTTGAACATAGATCCAACAACTTTAAGTAAACTGCTATTTTTCAATTAAACAACTCTTGCCATGTCTTTTCGTAATAATTACCATGTTTGAAAATTAATTTTCCGGTTGTGTAGCACTTCACTAATATTATAACGAGTTATTATAAAATAATCATCAGAAAATTGTAAAAGAATCTATGTATCTAATTATTTGAATTTATCATAGGTCCAGACAGCTGCAGACAGACAAAGTCTTTACTTCAATGTTGCTCAAAGTCCCTCTGGAAATGAATCTGTGACTGTAGAAGGTGGTGGAGTCAATGCTACCATAATTACAGCCAACATTGCTGCTACTAATGGAATGATTCACATCATCGACAGGGTACTTGGAATTCCTTACACAACTGTTCTTGACAAACTAAAGTCTGATCCTCAATTGAAGTAAGTATATCATTTATTTTTTACTGATATGTTTTGTAAAACAGCATCAACAATTTTATTTTTTTAGACCAAAAGTCAACAATTTTTGAAAACTAGGACTGAAAATCCTATTCGTTAGATTTTTATTCACCACCTGTATTTTAGACTCAAGATCAAAGCTTCCAATTTATTTTAAGGAATTTTTAATGAATTTCAAAAGAATTATAAAGTTTCAATATTTTCCATTAATTAAAAAATTTGTTTAAGTTACTCAATGTTTTTAAAGCAAATCAAAACAACTTAAAAGATTTTAAGAGATTTTAAGAGATGATAAACGATTTATAGTTTTTTCAATTCTTTAAAATCTGTCAAATCTCATAAAATCTATTAATTTCTATAAAATACTTTGAAATATCTTGAAGTTTTTTAAATTATTTTATATCTTTAAAATTATACACTCAGTTCGAAGCTTACAGTTTATAGACTAAAAATCAAATTAAATTATTAAAATTCAAACGTCATTAGGGTGGAGCCTAGTTCTAATCTAAAAATTCGATTTCTTCATTTTACTCAACAAATATTAAATTTAGAATTTTTTCCCTTTGTAGGATTAATCAATTTTTAATTAGAATTAAGCGTACAGAGCCAGAAAATATCTCATTCAAATATTTTTTAAGTAAAATGAAAATATTCGATTTTAAGGACGTTAGAAGTTAAGCTTAAAATTCCATTCTCCATTTTTCTCAACGAAAATTAGAGATAAATATTTTTTCGCTCTGTAGCACTAATCTTTTTTCAAATAGAAGACTGTACAGAGCGAAAAAATATTTTAGTTCTCTACTTTTTGCATAAAACGAGGAATTCAAAATCTAACTTCATAATTAAAATTCAAAATTAAATATTTTCATTTTATTTTTAAAATATTTGAAATTTACATTTTCTTGCTCTGTACGCATAATTCTAGTTACAAATTGATTAATCCTACACAGGGAAAAAATTCTAAATTTAATATTTGTTGAGTAAAATGAGGAAATGGAATTTTTTGATTAGAACTTGTTTCCACACCCTTTGGAGCCAAATCATAAGCTTAAAATTCAATTCTCCATTTTACTCAACGAAAATTTTAGATAAATATTTTTTCGCTCTGTACCCCTAATCATTTTTCAAATATAAGACTGCATACGGAGCGAAAAATTTGTAATTTTAATAGTTTTTGCATAAAACAAGGATTTAAAAATCTGACTTCAAAATTAAAAATTTCATTTTTGTTTTAATATTTGAATTAGATATTTTTTCGCTCTGTATGCAGTCTTATATTTAAAAAAAGATTAGTGCTACAAAGCAAAATATTATTTATCTATAATTTTCGTTGAGCAAAATGGAGAATGGAATTTTGAGCTTAACACTTGGGTCCAACGCCCTTAAGATGTATTAACATAACATTTTTAAAAATATATCATAAGCATAGATAAAAAAGTAAAAAAAATACAAAGGCGCGTGCTTTAACTTACGTATGAAATTCTGGTTGCAGTAAAATTGAAAATATTCTCTCTGAACCACTTCCGATCAATACAAGCTATTTACCGAGCAATGATTACGACTTACCGATGTACAATGTTCGTGCAAATCTTAAAAGTCCCATCGTAGACTCTGAAATTGATCTGAAATCGCGGTCTCATTCGAGTACATCCTTTAATTCGGGATTCATACCTTTCATAGAAAAAAGCTATCCCATCACGAAGCATATCGATAATGGAATTGGATTGTAATCTCTCTTCTCTATATCTACAGTCTGTGAGCGCTGAGCTGACTTAATAGTAACCAGTATTTTCATTCTATTAGAATGAAATATTATAAAGAAAAGATATAAAAAAATCGTCTAGAAAATAGAATGAGACAGTCTTAAGACTGTTGGATCCAAGTTCTATTTAAAAAAAACGATTTCCTCATTTTACTCAACAAATATTATAATTAAATATTTTTTCGCTCTATAGACAAACTTCTAATTCAGAAAAGAAAAGCACTATAGAGCGAAAAAATAACTATTTATAATATTATTTGAGTAAAGCGAGGAAATAGAATTTTCTAGGATAGAATCCAACACCCTTAATTCGAATTGAGTGCATTTTAAACTCAAGCTTCGAACTATAAACCTCGTCTTAATTCGTGTTCAGCGAGTTCTTGTTTTGTTGTCTAATTTAAACCAGAACGTGCTTCCAGTGAAGCAAAAAGAATTACATTAACTTGGGAGTTATCCTATCAAGGGAGAGCGATCGGTTAATTTTCCAAGAAAATGTAATTAGCAAATTGAGATACGTTTGGAAGAATAAATGAGATACTTTCCTTCATTATTTTAGTCTGATATTGTAATATTGTTATTTGTAATGTAATAAATATAAGAAAACATTATAAGTCGAATCCACGATTAAATGTATTAAAAGTAAAAGTTTTTTCGCTCTTATAGTTCGAAAAAGATTACGTCTACAGAGTGAAAAGGTACCTAATTCTAATATTTGTCGAGTAATATAAGGAAATTGAATTTTGACGTTAGGACTCAAATTAAACATCATTAAGACTATTTATAACTCTTATTTTGCTTCAGCATGAGGAAAAAACTACGCAGTGTATAATACTGGATTTGCTGTTTGTTTGTGAACAACTTAAATAATTGATACTCTCATTCTAGTTTGCTTTTACCAGCGCCAGGCATTCAGTCAGCTCTAGGGGTGAATATTTATAACAGTGATCCACTTATTATTCGGTGTACGAAGAACGTGCAAGAGCAAATTGTGCGAAGCTTGCAAGCGACTGCCAGATTAGGGTTGTTTTACAATTATAATTGATATTCGAGAGACGTGAGAGATATCCCAAAGGGATATCTACTCCGAGTGCGAGCAGTAAAGTCCACCCAATTCTGAAGCGGATTAAACTTCAAAGAAACGCTTGTGAAAGGATCGCTGGATGCTGGGGAAGAAGAGAAACGCAAATTGCCAATTTTCAGCGCGTCAACTTGCAAACTTTTTAAGAGGACTTTTATCTCAACTCATTCTTTTCCCAAAAAATTTTCAATTAGTAAACGTCGAGCTTATAACTATCGATTTTTATTTTTACTTAGCAAATGTTATAATTCAATCTCAAATCCCTAAAAATATTTATATTATAAATATAGTAGCAAAAATATTTAAGTTGTTGAAAATCTCTTAAGGGCATTGGATCCAAGTGTTAAGCATCAAATTCTATTTTCCATTTTACTCAACGAAAATTATAGATAAATATTTTTTCGCTCTGTAGCACTAATCTTTCTTCAAATATAAGACTGCGTACAGAGCGGAAAAATATTTAGTTTCGATACTTTTTGCATAAAACGAAGAAATCAAAATCTACCTTCAAAATTCAATATTTTCATTTTGCTTAAAAAATATTTGAATTAGATATTTTCTTGCTCTGTACGCCTAATTGTAGTTAAAAATTCATTAATTCTACAAAGGGAAAACATTCCAAATTTAATATTTGTTGATTAAAATGAAGAAATCGAATTTTTTTATTAGAACTTATGGCTCCAACACCCTTTGGAGCCAAATATTAAGCTCAAAATCCTATTCTCCATTTTACTCAATAAAAGTTGTAGATAAATATTTTTTCGCTCTGTAGCACCAATCTTTCTTCAAATATAACACTGCATACAGAGCGAAAAAATATTTAGTTTCAATACCTTTTGCACAAAACGAGGAATTCAAAATCTATCATCAAAATTGAATATTTTCATTTTTGTTTTAATATTTGAATTAGATATTTTTCGCTCTGTGCATATAATTCTAGTTAACAATTGATTAACTATACAGAAGGAAAAAATTCCAATTTTAATATTTGTTGAGTAAAATGAAGAAATCGAATTTTTAGATTAGATCTCGGCTCCAACACCGTTAAGGGTATTGGAACCAAGTTTCAATTCGAAAATCACGAAATTTGAATTGGATCGAATGTGCTATTAGAGAGTTTCGATCAAGTGCGTATCGACGGGTAATATCCATCTATCGGAAGGCAATACGTTATCCTATGTTGTACCGTCCTGGCTCGACGTATACACATCCGGAAACATTGAACCAAGGCGTTAGCTTCAGTGCCATTAGCCCCTTTATACGATGGCTATCGAATCGTTACTCGATGCACTAGATGGATGGTGACGTCAACGTTCCATCACCTCATACCAATCCTTGTTCCAGTATCCGCTGTTGGACCCAATAACAATTTCAAAAATTACTCCAAGCCACTTTCTTAATTTACCTTGGTTGCGAGGCCCAGAAGGAAGAAGCTTTTCTCATTTTCTAGAGTGCGTGAACATTAATCAGAGAATGTCAAGAGTCGTCGTATTTGGGGAAAGAGAAAATGTTCTAATAAATTCTATTTTCTGGAATATTGCTTCCTCAATTCTCATTTAGGGGAAACTTTGTCTTAGAATATAGATGGTTTTTTCTCTAACTTTCAGAACTTTTTTCATTTTTTTATATTTCAAGGGCGTTGGATCCAAAAGTATTAAGCTTAAAGTTACATTTTCCATTTTGCACAACAAAAATATTTACTTTCAATACTTTCTGCATAAAACGAGGAAATCAAAATCTTATTTTAAAATTGAATATTTTCATTTTACTCAAAAAATATTTAAATTACATATTTTTCCGCTCTGTATGCTTAATTCTAGTAAAAAATTAATTAATCCTACAATGGGAAAAAATCCCAAATTTAATATTTGTTGATTAAAGTGAAGAAATCGAATTTTTTGACTAGAACTTGGCTCCAACACCCTTTGGAGCCAAATATTAAGCTCAAAATTAAATTTTCCATTTCACTCAACAAAAGTTATAGATAAATATTTTTTCGCTCTGTAGCACCAATCTTTTTTCAAATATAACACTGCATACAGAGCGAAAAAATATTTAGTTTCAATACCTTTTGCATAAAACAAGGAATTCAAAATCTATCTTCAAAATTGTATATTTTCATTGTTGTTTTAATATTTGAATTAGATATTTTTCGCTCTGTACGCATAATTCTAGTTAACAATTGATTAATTGTAAAGAGGAACAAAATTCCAAATTTAATATTTTTTGAGTAAAATGAAAAAATCGAATTTTTAGATTTGAACCCTTAAAACATTTAGAAAGATTTTTAAGTATTTCTGGATATTTTAAATGATTTTAGGAAATGTTAAGAGCTTCTCAAAGATTTACAAAAGATCTAAAGAATTTTAAGGGATTTTAAAATATTTTAAACGAGTTCAAGATATTTCTAACGAATTCATAGGATTTAAATACATTTTAAATGCCTTGGATTTTTTTTTTAATTCACACAAAATGTCTTGATATTGTTTCAAATTCTATAAAATTCCTGAAAATCACTTATTCTGTAATTTTTTGTTATGTAAAATGTATATTTACATTTTTTAACACTTTCAAAATCCCTGAAAGTCCCTTCAAATTCTTTAAGATCCTTTAAAGTTTGTTTGAATCTTTTAAAATCTCTCAAAAACTCTCAAAATATCTGGAAATCTTTTAGAATCATTCTAAACGTCTTAAAATCGTTTCAAACCTATTGAAATCACTTCAAATTCCTTGAAATTTGTTAAAATCACTTAAAATACCTTGAAATGTTTCGAAACCCACTAAAATTCGATTTCCTCAATTTTCTCAATAAATATTATAAATAGAATTTTTTGCTCTGTAGCGCTATTTACTCCTTTAATAGAAATATGGTCAGAGAGCGAAAAAATATCTAAATATAATATTTATTAAGTAAACTGAGGAAATCGAATTTTAATCTTAGAAATTGGTTTCAACTCTTTTAAATAAATATTCCACTCTTAAATAATGCAATCCAATTAGATTGAATTTAAATTTATAAATGTATTTGTATATTTAAATTATTAATAATGATAAATTCTTTTTTTAGCTTGACTATGGTGTTGGGATCAAAGAAGAACTTGAATAGCCAACTAAGTGACACGACAAAACGCTTCACATACTTCGTACCAAGGGATGCAGCATGGAGGGGTACAGAGATCGCTTATCCTTCGGCTTTCAAAAAAATCTTTATGGATGATTTCAGTTATCATGTAAGTTAGAAAACAATAATTATATTTCGTGTAAAATAAGTTCATTAATTAAAAAATTAATTCCGACGTTTTAATTATCAGGCAAATCAAATTTTGGAAAGACATCTGGTAATATCTGAAACCCCCTATACGATGAGTAAACTGGTTCAGATGAGTCGCAATGGCCCAACGACACTTCCAACTCTCAGAGACACTCTGAGAATTCAAGTCAAAGAAACACCAAAAGGTGAGATTCTTCAGTTTTTTGTTAAATCATTTTTACGTTTCTCTCATTTTTACGATCTGTGTTTGCGTGCAATTATTTTCTCACTGAAAATTTCTAATGTTGTAATCCACGAACTACAAAAGATGAACGTTTCTATAAACACTGGGCAAGAAATATTTTTTTATTTTATATCTATCAACTCATCGAATTCAGAAAATAATTATAAAATGATATTTTTAGTAATAGTTTATGGTTTTGTCAATAATTAGTTCTTCGACAATGTCTCTTTCAATATTGTGATTTTGCATTACATCTAGACGGGAAGAGGGATGAAAACGAAATTGTTCCATTCTCTCTGTCCGGTGAGTTACACAGTACATTGAAGACGCTAATGCGATTCGTGCTTCCACGTATGCATAAGAGCGACACAGTATTTCTGTATTATTTTTAAATTGAGATAAATATCTGCAAACTTTTAAAATAAAAATATTTAAGGGTGTTGAAACCCACTTCTCACCTTAAAATTCGATTTCTTCATTCTATTCAAAAAATATTGTAATTAGATAGTTTTCGCTCTGTAGGGCTATTCATTTCTTAAATATAAATTTGCGTACAGAGTGAAACAATTTATAATTATAATATTTTTTCTGTAAAATAAAAAGATCGAATTTTAAATTGAGACTTGAGAAATTTATGAATTTTTAAAATTATCTCAATTCTTTTTAATAAGGTCCTGAATTCAAAATATTACTTTTGATTTATTCACTTTCAACGAAACGCACAAACGCACTTTGGCGTATTATAGGCACGATTTATTTATTTTAATCATTGCTGTTGATTTTCAATTTTAAATAAAGATATTTTTTTAATTTATAACAGTTAAGAGTATTGGATCAAAGTTCAAAGCTCAAAATTAGATTTCTTCATTTTACATGATAAATATTATAATTAGACATTTTTTCGCTCTATAGGCACATCTTTATTTTTGATCAAAATACATCTATAGAGCGAAAATATATTTTCTTCTCATAATTATTGAGTAAAATGAGGAATTTCATTTTGATAACAGAATTTCGATCCAACACCCTTAATAATTATGCGCGTAATTGTTAAATATTTATTTCAAGGAGCCGATTGTTTTTTTTTGTTTGAAAAACTTATTAATTAGTATAGATTTCTGTAAATTAGTATATATTTATTCAAATTAATTTGAACGTGTCAAGGTAAACAATTCTTGATGTGTCAAGTGGTCGTATTTGGTTTCCGTTTTTTTTTTAACATTTCCCATCTATTACAACGATGCTCGCCATTATACTGGGCAACCACAGGACGATTTATTATGCGCCTTTCGACCGCTATTTAAATGCAAATGTCTTGATTACCCCTTGCGCTAATTGCTACGTGCTTTATTTCGCAAGGGTGAAAGAGCGCTGAACGCAATACCAAAACGTTTCACTTGTCGGCTGCTTTATGTTCTGCTGGTAATTATATTATGAAATAGCTTTTATCCAGAAACTCCGTTCCATCATTTTGCATTTTTTTACTTATTCAGAATATTGTATTGGATATTAAAAAAGCTCTGTAGAATATTTTAAATATTTTTTAGGACTATAAAAAACTGAAAGGCCGAAAGTGATTTTATTGATTAATAAATAATAAATACAATAAAAGTAATAGTAATAATAATAATTATAATACTAATAATAAGAAGAAGAATAAAGCTAATCATAATAATAATAAATCCTATTATAGTAAATAATATTGCAAAAGCACGGCTTACGATATTTAAATATGCACATTGACACAAAATCTACGATCGAATCTGCAATGCATGAAATTTTGTATCTCATTTCTCTTACTTATTTTTATTCAGCTACGAATTTCTGGAATTGTCCTCAATATTCACCTTCATTTGAACATGAATGATCGCCTCAAGACTCGCCATGAATAAGCAAGCAACAAGAAAGATTGGATCTAAGTTCCAACTTCAAACTTCCATTTTCTCGTTTTGCTCAACAAATATTATCATTAAATATTTTTTCGCTCTGTAGAGTTGCATAACTTTTAAATTAAATTATGTGCACAGAGCCGAAAGCACATTTCAATATTTTTTGCAAAAAGTTAACATTTTGAGTTGAGCAAAACGAGAAAATAGAATTTTAAGGGTAGATTTTAGATCCAACGCCTTTAATTTATTTTAATCTACTTTTTCAAGAATATTGTATCCAGTTTTATTTGCATTAAGCCAAAGCTTTATGTAAACTTTTGTGAAAAATAGGCATTTTTAAATCAAATTTTTATTTTCCAGGATACCAAATTGAATGGGAGGGTTACATCATCAAAGTTGAACGTCCAGATGTCTCATGCACCAATGGAATCATTCACGTCATCGACGGAGTCTTCCTCAGGGACAGCGATATCACAGTTACGGGTGGATCTGCTTCTTTCTTCACAACGTGTTTGCCCCACGTCCTGGTTCTTTTGGTAGTCAAATGGATCTTGTAAACCATACTCGAAAATTCTATGATAAGCTAGATTTTTCTTGAGATCAGATTGATATCGATCTGCGACATAAGTTCGCTTTAAAATGTACTCTTCAGAGGCAGGAACTCTACCAAGAAAATTAAACCTTCGTCCTAGAATATAAGGGAGTCAAGAGATAATTTCAAGAAGGAATTGTTTGCAGTTTAGACTTTCTAATCTACTCTTCTGATAAATTTACTGATCTAATCAACCCAATGTTCTGATCAGTCTACTGGACTCAGAGGGAGAAAGATCAAATTTTGTAACTTGTAACTTTTATAAAAGAAATTGAGAGAATTTTGTGATTACTTGGATCTTAACTCTCTCGATTTCCAGGCCTCTTTTTATCTAATATAAAATGTATTTAAATCAGTAACAACTTTGCAAAACTTTTATATAGAGATTGAAGTTAAGAATTGTTCTTGTGGTCTTCAAAGAAGGTAGCCTATTATTTATTGACTAATCGTCTCAAAGAAGCGACGATTTTACGGGTTAGACGTTATTCGTACCAAATAACTGATAGTTAGTCGTACAATAATTTACATAAATAATTATACTGGGGGAATAATTGTACTAGAAAACGTGACGAAAAGAAAGGGACTTCCAAGAACGTCCTTTTTTAGTCAAAAACCAAAATCGAGGACAAACATAACTCTGTAGACCTGTTATATACTAAAGTTCCAACTCTTATTCGTAGCAGTTGAAAGAAACTATGATTTCATACTTGGTCGCTGAAAAGTAAGATTAATCATCAATATGATAATTTCCCTTTCGTCAAAAAACGTTTTCATTTTTTAATTTATGTATAAAAACTAATGGTGACAACTTTTTGTTTCACAACGATTAAAATTCTTACTATACGATAATTTTGTTTGCATAATTAGTGAAAATAATTATGAAATCTTATTCACTCTGTACTATATTGCTATCTACTTATCGCTAATACTGCCACAAGATACTAACGATTAAAAAAAAAAGGAAGGAAAAGTTGGATTTAAAATCTAATTGCGAAAAATTAAATAAGTTTTGTTTGAATAAGAAAAATTTCGGATTGATTGTAGAAAATAATAAAGAATTTTGATATGAATTCATCAATTTTAAATCATCAATATTAAAATTTTCTGTACTTTGAATCAAATGAAAACTTCTTTTTTAGTATCAGAAAAACGTCTGGACTCCAAACGCCGAAGAAAACACGACTTTAGAAAATGTTGTTTAAAAATCTCAGTTGTCACAATTTCCTGAAAGGATTGCATTAAAAAGTCGATGTTACGTGTTGATATCAGTCTATACATATAATATATATATATATAATATAAAGAGATATATTGAAAATTGAGAGGAACACAGAAGTAATGACGTGAAATCCTAAAAATCGAGAGGGAAATCAGAATATAAGAATATAAGAATGCAAGAATACTATCAGATGATACTTGTTGTTGGAATGAATATGATATTATATTAATATTAACTATTTCATATATACATGAACTCTAATTACAACTGTTTGCTCGTTAGACGAAGAAAAAATGAAAATAGTAGAATTCTATCTCTCTGTATAGATGTGTTTTAATGTTCAAGCTTATCTATGGAAACGGTTTCACGTTCAACGTGGCAGGAACAATTTTCTCTCTGCTCGTTACTCGTTCGTCTCTCATCAACATATTACTCATTATCATTGTTATTATATATAACTGATATGTAGCATCGGTTGGCAAAGCATGTCCGGTAGAGAAAGGGACGAAATTCAATTAAAGAGCTTAATCGAATTTTGTAACATAAATTGATATTGTACTTAAGGATTTTGGTCCCAAGTTTTAAGCTCTAAATTCAATTTCCTCATTTTACTTAACAAAAATTAAAAATATATATTCTTTCGCTCTGTAGCGATATTTAATTTTTAAGTAGAATTATGCTTACAAGGTGCAAAAGTCTGTGATTTCAATATTTTTTATGAAAAATGTAAAGTTAATATTTTGAGTTTAGATTTCAAATTTGTTTGTTTTGTACAAAATGAACTAAAATTAGACTTTTTCACTCTATAGACACATTTCTATTTTAAAATAGAATATATCTACAGAGCGAAAGGATAATTAATTATAATAATTGTCGAGTAAAATGGGGAATTTAGTATGGAGGTTTAAATTTGGTTCCAACACCCTTAAAAAGGAAAATTTCTTTGGAAATTCATTTTAAAATCAATATTAATATTCTAAGTATTTAAAAATAACTTAACAACCGATGGACAGTAAAAATATTCATAAGTTTATTTTACTTCACATGTAATTGGTTTTCTTTTCTAATCGACCTTTCATCGCCTCATGCCATTGCCATTGTATGTACATTTTGTAGATATTTAAAGACACACTACGCCTGTATGAATAAGATAAAAACCGATTAACGATTATAACGAAAAGTTAGCGGTCATCGAGTTCAGTTACCGGGTGTCGATTAAGTCGAGTGGATCTGGCTTTTTTCCAAAGTCTATTTCATCATTTCTTGTATCAGATTCCTTTTCAAGAAATGGGAAACCGACCTTTGAAAATTTTTGGACTAGATAGCTCGTATAATAATTATATACCAAAAAAGAAATAAGTCAAGTAAAGTGTCTTTTCCGAAGAAAGATAAAACGTGTACAGCACGTTCCTCATTACACGAAATATCGATTATTATTTTTTAAACCGCATATGGTTTTCATCCATCAATTATTATTCTACCAATTCCTAAGGTATCTTCGATACCTTATCTTAAAGATTTTAATACCTTAGGGATTTTCAGAAAACATTTATTGGTATTTGGTACACAAAGATCCAAGTTCTAATTTCAAAATATAATTTCCACATTTTACTCAACAGATATTAATAATAAATATTTTTTCCCTCTGTATGCATATTTCTATTTAAATATTGAATAGCGCTACAGAGCGAAAAAATATCTAATTATAATATTTGGTGAGTAAAATGAGGAAATAGAAATTAGAGTTTAGAATTTTGATCTAGCACCCTTAAAAAATATAGCCTCCGAGGTGTCTGAGATTTGATTAGTATTCTTAGTCAAGAAAATGATACATTTTTGCCTGAGTGAATTCGAAATCCGAATCAATTGTCAATTTCAATAAACATATTGCGTTTTGTGGTACACTTAAATTTTATGCATCATTAACAGTAATTATGAAATAACAATTAGTTATATTTTAGATTACAATTTCTAATACGAAAAAAATTAAATGTCATCTCTTTTGCAGTGCAACTGAAAAACACAGAATTATATAGATATAGTCCTTAAACGATGTACGTTGAAAACTCAGGGGCACATGAATATCATTTAAATTCTACTTTCGTTTGGTCGAAGAACGAAATGCCATAATTTTTATCTATCCGAATAGAAATTAGGGTAAATTTAATAAAAAAAATTTCGGTAAAATAAACACTAGGAAAGTAGAATTTGGGGATAATTATGCGCCTATAAGTGCGAGTGAAATGATATTACTATAATTACATAATGTGTAAGTTCAATGTAGTTACTATCCAGTGAGCTTAGTGATAAGTAGTCACACGCTAAAAGTTTCGTTTTTCTAGTATCAGATTTCCTGCCGCATTCACGACTTTGTAAGATCCAGAATATAATACCTGTAGCTTTGAAATGCCAGCTTTTATATATACATCTCTCCACGAAATTTAAACGATGCGAGTAAAAAATCATGTGTACATACGTAAGGCAGTTTTTTTTTATAAAAAAGCGTTTCTTTTAAAGGCGTTTGATCCAAGTTCTAACTTAAAAATTCGAATTCCTTATTTCACTCAAAAAATAATGTATTTAGATACTTTTTCGATCTGTAGAGCTTTTCTCTTTTCAACTAGAAATATGTATACAGAGCGAAAAAATGTATAATTTAAATATTTTTTAAGTGAATTGAGGAAATCGAATTTTGGTTTTACACTCTTAAGAGCAAAGACAAAGGCGTTTTTTAAATGTAATTTATAAAGAACATAGGAATGTGTGATTCCACTCCTGCAAATGTCTTTGGAACGTCCAAAAAAAAAATTTTGGGCGAAGACCTTCAGGCGTTTCGTGGATGTGGCAGCAACTTACTCATCAAAATCATTGAATCATTGTAATGTTAACGAATTACTATGCGACAGTCACTATGGATTAAGTGTATAAGTAATTTAAAATGTATTAAGTGACGTAAAATTCGATTTTGGTATTCCGAAAGAACGTTATCTCTAAGCGATTTGATAAACTTTGATGAGCTGACGAATTTATGAAAATTACTACGGTATAAATGATCATGAATTATTGGAGACCAAACGAGAATAAGAGTGTGAGGTCTACAATTGAAATTTTTCCATTTTTCACCTTGTGCTCTTATTCTGTTTCAGCCTTAAGAATTATTTATTAGCTCTATTATACATATATATAAAAAAAATTATATATATAAACCTTATTACTATAGTAGGTGACAAAATCAAATTTACGTACCATATAGAGCTATTTGTATAAAAATATTGATTTTGAATGCGCCATTACCGATATTGTCTTTAAATTATTGTACCGTGACTTTAGGTATATTTAATATATATAATATATATTTTAGATAATCGCAACGCATTAATTACTATTAGATTTTAGTCCGGTACGAGTCCCCCTTGTATTTCTTACGAATTTAAGTTTAGATTATTACGAGTATTATTACTATTATTATGCGCATATTTGGGTACGAATGCTATTACGAACGAAATTTGTTTGTATAAGTTTCAAGCTCTATAATTGCATGGCACACGTACGACAAATCATTGTACACTGATAAAAGGACATCTACGACTGTATGAAGCAAACGACTGATGAAATCAGACTGTAATAGAAGAAAATTTCTTGTTAATGGAGATAAGTTTGCTTCGATTGTACTTTTATGTGTTCCTCATGCTTCTTCACCTTCTGTAAACTTTGATGCTTTTGCTGTATGATTTTATGAAGAATAAAAAGAAAATAACGCCTACAGTTTTAATATTATTTTAAGTACCCATGTGTTTTAAGCTCTAATTCTATTCCCCATTTTTTCGCTCTGTACCCCTAATATTTTTCCAAATATGAGACTGTGTACAGAGCGAAAAAATATTTAATTTCGATACTTTTTACATAAAACGAGGAAATCAAAATCCAGTATTTTATTTTACTTAAAAAATATTTGAATTCGATATTTTCTGGCTCTGTACGCTTAATTCTAGTTGAAAATTGATTAACTCTACCGAAGGAAAAAATTCAAAATTTAATATTTCTGGAGTAAAATGAGGAAATCGACTTTTTTTATTAGAACTTGGCTCCAATATCCTTTGAAGCCAAATGCTAAGTTAAAAATTCAATTCTCTACTTTACTCAACGAAAATTATAGATACATGTTTTTTCGCTCTGTAGCACTAATCTTTTTTCGAATATAAGACTGAGTAGAGAGCGCAAAAATATTTAGTTTCGATACTTTTTGCATAAAACGAGGAATTCAAAATCTGACTTTAAATTAAATATTTTCATTTTACTTAAAAATTATTTGAATTAGATATTTTCAGGCTCTGTACGCTTAATTCTAGTTAAAAATTAATTAATTCTACACAGGGAAAAAATTCCAAATTTAATATTTCTGGAGTAAAATGAGGAAATCGACTTTTTTTATTAGAACTTGGCTCCAATATCCTTTGAAGCCAAATGTTAAGTTAAAAATTCAATTCTCGATTTCACTAAACGAAAATTTAAGATAAATATTTTTTCGCTCTGTACCCCTAATCATTTTTCAAATATAAGACTGAGTAGAGA
>UCOK01008725.1:0-54380 GCA_900474325.1 Synergus umbraculus | reverse complement strand
AAAAATTCAAATATGCCGCCCGCTTTCGCAGAGTGCATGCGCACGCAATTTTTTCTCTCCCTTCGGGGCTTGGTAATCCTGTTGGGAGAACATTCCTTTGTTACAGAGACATCATTGGGTGAAACCCAACACCAGTTCGTGGCTAGATGTACAGACTCTCTATGAATCGCACGTACAGTGCCAACGAGGTCGCCTATTGGCTACCTAAAAGAAGAAGAAGAAGAAGAATAACGGCTGCTAAGCAGGCGATATTATATTTATATAATTGTGCCTCTTGCAACGTTAGTCGTTCCGTGGTTTTTCAATGAATTTACGCCCGGCCATTAAATGGCGCATCGTTGCCGATGTCTCACGACTTTGGTCAGATTTTTTTCTCTCCATTGTCTGTGCTCTCAGAGGCCGGCGCAATTCTTAATGTTAGATTGCGTCAACCCTGTGATGAGTACACAGGTGTGCTCATCTTCATATTCTCCATTGCGCAGGAGCAGGAAAATAAAGGCTCATTCACAAGCCTAATAAATAGAATGCTCTAGGTCACGTGACCTAATATTTGAATTTTAATGATATAAAATTAAATTACATGGCAGAATTGTAGATCTTAGGAGACTTTAGAATAAGTATTATATTTATTTTAGAATTTAAGAAACGACACGATGCTCTTTTACCACGAAGACGCTCATTGATTGTATTTACACTTAATCCGGGTTGCCTACGCCCAGGTATGGTTTTATTGCGGTACGTATTTAGGACCAACATCATAAGCAGAGCATCCTCATTTATACTAATGGGCTGTTTACACCTCTGTCCGCCCTACCAGGTCGGACAGAAAGTACGTGAGAGAAAAAGAGAAAGAGAATGAAAAATTGGACAAATTGAACTTTCTATCTCTTTTAGTCTCAAGTACTTTCTGTCCGACCTGGTAGGGCGGACAGAGGTATAAACGCTGCATAATCCGTAGCAAGCCCTAACCATTAAAAGGATCTGGAAATCCCCAAAAATGTGTCACCCAACTAGGAAGCGTCTTTCCACCTCTTCTCAAAACTTGCAACTCTCCCTCTACTTCGTACCTATAATTCAACTCACGGTCCCTAAGTTCTAAGGGTAGGTATTGATTGGTCCATAGTTTCAGTTGGCCATAATCTCAATTGGCCACAACATCACTAAATTCGAAAACTCCGGTGTAGGTGGAAACTACTAATGCAATGCGCATTAGAAAAAGTCTTAATGAAACAAACCAATTAAAACGCTGCTACTTTCGCCAACCTAACTCCCTTCTAGTCTTTACTTTAAACAGTGTTTATAAAATTTAGTAACTTATGGTAACTTTTAGTGATTTTGTGGCCAATTGAAATTATGGCCAACTGGAACTATGGACCAATCTATACCTACCAGTTCTAAGATTGCAGAGGCAGATTCTTCTTGGCTCTTGACTTTCCGATCTTATCTTCATAAGCTGACCGAAAGGGTCAACATTTTTTAAATAATTCGCGCCTTTTTCGAAAAGTTCAAGCACGAACTAATAGACGGCCCTGAGATCGGGTCGTCACATTGTATTATGTATTTGAAAATGTTGGAATCCTCGAAATTAAGTCATTAAATTTTGATTGAAAAGTTTTTCAATTTAAAGTAGGTCAACTTTTAAGGCTTGCAATCTGAATATATGTATATTCTACACTTATAATTGAATATTTTTTAAACAAATAAGAAAAAGTGTAAGAATTTAAGTGACGTCTATTAATTTTTATTTTACTATTATACTTGAGAGGAATATTAAAAATATAAAACGTTATTATTAACATAATTTAAAACATTTTTTATTTTGTTCACGTTGCTTCTTCGTGGATGATTATGCAGTCAATAAATAGAATAGATTCTGATGTAATTATTTTTACATAAACAGACATAAATAAAATCGAGCGGATTTTCCCTGTTCGTGACAAATTTATCTCAAATTCAATTCCATAAAACAAACAACTTTTGTTTTGAAATGACCTTCACTTATTTCCGCTACATGTAAAGCTAATAGATAATATAATTCCAATTAATATGATTTATTACTTATTTTATTGTATAAACCAGATCATATAAACTTATTTAAATATTAAATACTAAAGGGAAGAAATAAATTCTAAAAAAGTTTTAACATTTATTATTATAGAGTAAGTAATAAAATTAAAAACAGGATTCCTCATCACGTCTCGTTTATGCAATTCTCGAAAAAGATTGATATTTTTTATAATAGCTGCCACTCACGTGAAGTTAAATAATCAACTTCACAAGATTTATTTACAATACAAGTTTATTGAAAAAAGTTAACTAACTCGTGAATTCTCATAGTATATCTAATGTTTAATCTTGGGAAAGCATTCTGAAATTAATAACTTGAAGGGGTACATATATTTACAACAAGTTCATTAACATTAAATTAATTACATACCACATTTCAGAATTTACGACCTGGATGCACTTAAAACCGAATAAGGACTCTTTTGACATTGATGACTTAGAAGAAAAACTGACGCCGTTCAATTACACAAAGTACAAAAAATCTGCCATGTGATGAGTAACCCAAGTCTCTTGTAATCCCTTGAAATTTCTAGAAAGCTCTTTAAGGGCGTTGGACCCAAGTCTCAAGTTCAAAATTCCATTCTCCGTTTTACTCAACGAAAATTACAAATAAATATTTTTTCGCTCTATAGCACTAATCTTTTTTCTAATATAAGACTGCGTACAGAGCGAAAAAATATTTAGTTTTGATACTTTTTACATAAAACTTCACAATTGAACATTTTCATTTTATTTGAAAAATATTTGAATTAGATATTTTCTCTATACGCATAATTATAATTAAAAATTGATTAATTCTACAAAGGAAAAAAATTTCAAACTTAATATTTGTTGAGTAAAATGAAGAAATCGAATTTTTAGATTAGAATTTGGATCCAACACCCTTAAATCCTTTAAAATTATTTAAAATCTCTTAAAAATTGAAATCAGTAGAAACCCAGAGAATCTCAAAGAATGCCTGGAAATTCTTTATAATCCTTCGAAATTGAAAACTGTAATGCGACAAAAATAACAGCCATCCTGATTAATAATTTTATCTAATAATTTTCCTTGTAGGTTTCCGGGAGGTGGATGGAAAAAATCTCTTGTTCCTGAAGTTTTGAACCTTTTATGAAAATAATTAGACAAACTGTCAACAGCGTCTTTCCACATCAGAAGATAAGAAGAGTTTGGAAATTTCGACTTCTTTGGGAATTCAGGATGCTAGACATCCTAGAATCATAGACATGAGTTGCATATCAAGAGGTTTATTATGATCGCGTAGGCGTACGTGCTATCATGGCCCCAGTACCAGACCTACATTAAAAGCAGTTCTCCAGTCCGGCGTCTCGTCAAACGACGCACTCTGGATATATATATGCTTACAAAACACGTTTTCCATTGCCCCTAGAGAATCTACAATAATATTCTACAATCTACAGTGCATCTCGAAGCGAGGGTCCGCTAACGGTATCTCGCTATTCGCTTCGAACGTTGGAACCAAGAGAGTAGGAGAACACCTTTTGAATGCCTTCATACCTTGATTGGTAGTGTTTCCAGTGTTGAAAGGACCGTCGCGCCGTCAACTCCTGATTACCAGCTAACACATAATTCATTGTTTTCTTCACGCCTGCGGTAAATACCGCTGGCGTTCATAACAATTGAGACTTAACAGTTGTCAAAGTTTAAAAAATTATCTCCCGGACACGCACCTCGACGTTGGGAATTAGCAAAAGATCTTCAACGATCGCCGGCTTTACGGCCGAGTTTGTAACCGGTAGAAAGTGCGAAACGCGTAGAAGCGTAAAAAATTTCGCACTGGAAGGTGATCTCCAGGTGAGTCATCATATCAAAAATAAATCGTGATATATGCAACCCTAAAAAATTCGCTTGTGTGAATTCATGTGTGTCCTTGCATCAAAGGCAAGATTTAATAAAAGGAATGATCAAAGTGGTTCGCAGAAAGAGATGAAACCGAGTCACCGCAATTTTGTACGCGCTTTTTGTCCAAACGCGAATTTCACCGGCTAAGTGGCACACATGCATTCACTCTGAGTCTCTCCATTTACTAATTGTGCTATAGGTAATTTTGTGCAGTTTCAGTCAAATGAATTATTGCGAAATGGAAATTTAATGAATTTTAGTTACGTGCTTTGTTGTGCTGATTTTTTTTTATATTGAACTCACCCAGAGAGTTGAAGTCTCTTTAATTGGAGTTCAGGTCTCTAAAAATTGTTGTTGAGAGAAGTCTATATCGTCATCATTTATAAAAGTATATTAGTACGGTGGTCAAATTTGGAATTTTCAATTTTTTTTCTAATCTTGAGGAATCTGTTATTAATTATTCATGTGAAGTACACACAAGTGGCCTCACTTTCATTTGTATGGGCGGAAGGACACCACCTACGTTCATATTTTGACGGACCCTGACGACGTACATATTATGAAAGAATTTTATAATCATTTATTAATAATCACTTATTTAATAGTTCACTGCAAAAAATATAGACTCTTAGAAAAATGTAATCTTCATTCTTCGACGAAATACGTCTCGATTTTCGAAAATAAATAAATCCTAAATTCGTACAATGATCTCTCACTGCAAATATTAGTTCCGATTTCTTTGAGGATGACGAGTTCATACGAGTCGCAGCTTTCTTTCCGTTTCTATTGACAGACTGTCGCGTTCCCGGAAGCAGTAAAGTACGAATTGTGCAATTTGAAGTGTCAGCGTTTCTCGCAATTTCTTCCTCTAGTATTTTAAAAATAAATCATTTTCTTACAAAGACTTAAGTTCGAGTAACATGAGTTCAGTTTAAGATCTCACCATTGAAGGATCTACTAGGTCATACTTCTATCTAAAAGAAATCTTGACCTTATTATTTCAAGATCGTTGCTCTTCACCTGTCGCAATTTACATTATTATTCTATTCTCCATGTCGTGGGAAACGACATTTTTTATTACAGTTATTTTCATTGCATGTTTACCACGCATAATTGCATGGAATCTTTTAATTGATAGGGAGTCAACTTAACTTTCGAGCATTATCTTCAGACCTAACGAAAAAGACGTAGACAATTTATGAGAAGTGTCTTAACTTCTTTCAAAAGTTTAGCCTTGGTAAAGAAATCAATGAATCAAGAAAATTATTCACGATTTATACACTGAGAAAAATGTTTGATGCGGACAAAAAAAAATTTTGTTGCTATAGAAGCAACAAAGATTTTTGGTTGGGCCAACCAAATTTTTGTCGTACCAACCAAAGTTTTGTTAATTCAACCAAAACTGAGATTTTGTTGGTTCAAATGAATTTTCTTGGTTCAAAAAAAATTTTGTTGATTTGGTTGGCACAACCAAACAATTTTTGTTGCTTCTATAGCAACAAAAAGTTTTGTTGTCCGCACCAAACATTTTTCTCAGTGCAATGTCTATCTTTTTGGTAATATTTTTTAGTGAATCAGTAGGGTTTCCGAGAAAATTATACTAAGAATAAGAATCATATCATATAATAGAAAATGAGTCATTCTGATCAGTGATCATGTTTCCTAAATAGTATGTTAATAAAGGCTTACTCGACATTTCTGATTACCTGATGCAAAATGCAAATTGCGAGATGCACTTCCATTTCCAGTTTAGTAAAGCAGTATTAGGGTTTAAGAAATATATACCGCTAGAGTTGCTGTAAATCTTTTATACGCGTTGTGAACTTGGCCAAAGTTGAGGTAACATTTGCAATATTATAAATCTGTGATTTATGAGATTTAAAAATGAGCTATAAATAATCCTGACACATAAAAATAATAGATGACACGAGCAGTGTAGAAGTGTTAAATTAGTAATGTATTTTAATCTGAAAGGTATATTAATTGAAATGGCTGAAGTTGTCTACTAAGTCGATAAAATTCTACAGTTCTTGTTTCTACTGTGGTAGGAAATTACATACATTACGAACTTCTGTATTATTACATAATCAGGTAATAATAATCTACTCATGTCTCTGAGGTGAGCAAGAACACGATTAAAATGAAGGGTGGGGTCTTCATCTCGAACGGGACACCTGTTGGGATATAGAAAGTAGGGCGAATAGGAGCAAACAAAATCATGTAAAACCAACCCAATAAATAAGAAATACATAAGCATGGGGATTCCCAATAAAATATAATTAACGATGAAAGAAATAATTGCAAACTGACTATCAAGATAAAAAAATACCCAGTGTTCGTGGTAATGAGCATAAACCTATTATTATATTTAGATATTTCTATTTAAATTACCTTGGATTTTACCCATTCACTTAAGTTAAAACCTGTCATCCATAAGTCGTAAGACATAAATTGAACACGCTCAAGTATATTGACTCATTGACTCACTTTACCTCAGCTAACAAAATATAAATATTTTTTTACCTTTTCTTTATTTTTCAGAAATTTTTTCCGTTGTAGACATTTCAATTTTGCACGTAAATGTGACTTTCTAATAATTTTCTTTGCGTGAAAGAAAACTCAATTTGAACAAATATTTCCAAATTTTTCACTATTTGACTTTTTCAGAATTAATTTTATTATTCAATATTATTATTAATATTATTATTTAAACTCCATTATTAAATTCTCACAGTCATCACAGGTGATCACTTATTGTTAGTCACCTTTTTTCGACTGATAAAGTTATAATCATATGAAAGAAATATTGACATTGAAACTATAAGATATTTCGGGTTATTTTCGGTTTGGATTCATTTCAAATCTTTTAAAAAATAATTAATATTCCGCCAAATCTCTTGTAATTTTTTTAAATTACTTGAAACCTTTTCAAATTTCTTGAAATTCTTAAAATAAATTAAAAGGTCTTTAAATGTTTGAAATCCTGGGAAATTTCTACGAAACAGTTAAATCCCCTAAAATTTACCTTGATTTTTTTTTTCATTTCTTCTGAATAAAATTTCGCACCTATTTTCATTAAAAAAATCACATTTTCACCTGTTTTAATGGCAATAGGTACTGTAATGACTGCACTCACTCAGAGTACTTGACCTCGATAAATAATACATGCGATCGTTCTTTTCTGCATTACAGAATTGGCAATAAAATATGGACTGGTGGAGGAGTTTTATAATATCACTCTGTTGCCTCTACGGATGCGTTATAGCAGAACCGTAAGTATATTTTATAAACCTTTCTATTACGTGGCTACACCAGACTTCATTCATAAAACCTAAATTCATTCTATCATTTCTTTTACGCTAAACAATTTTATTCTTCATGATGTATCAAACTTTCTCACTTATTGTTCCTGTCTTGAGAATGCTTTCTTCACCTCTACTTTCCCTATACAATTTTTATCCCTCAAACCCGTTTGTTTAATTTGGATTGTTAATATTTGGGTTGAAGTTCCGCGTGCAAAATTGCAATCAGTTAATATTCATCTTGACCGATTTAAAGTAAGTACACCATAAATAATCGAGATCGCCGTTCTTCTCGAAGGTACTACACGGTCATCGCTCCGAGAGTGGTGCGTCCTAATTCGGAATACCATGTAGCAGTAAGCACCGCAGGCATATCGATTCCATCAATAATATTGGTGGAGTTAAACGCTCACCAATATGACGGACAACAAGTTAAAATTGCTTCGAAATCGGCAACCGTGCCTCCCTATTCAACAACAACAGTCATACTGCAAGTAAGGGACTTTTGTATCCCAATTGAAAGGTCTTCTAAAATGATTGAAGTTGATTTCAATGAAAAAATCTCTTTCACAGATCCTTGACGTTGGACCTGCAGATTATCGCTTGGTGGCTCGCGGAATAACGGGAATTCAATTTGAAAATTCAACAGAAGTAAAGTACGTCCACAAAAGTTACACCGTCTTCACTCAAACAGACAGAGCTGTTTATAAACCGGGTAACAAGGTCATGTTTCGATGCATTCTCCTGGATTCAGGTATGAAACCTGTGGACACCAGGCAACTGCAAATTCACGTGACGGTAAGTTCATTGAATGACGACCTCAAAGATGTTTTCTTCTAGAAGAAAGATAAAAGATTAAACTTGAAATAATACTTATAGGATGGAAAAGGTAACAGGATCAAACAATGGGTTCGGCCAGCAACAACTCGAGGAGTATTCAGCGGCGAAATAGAGCTTTCAGAATCGCCTGTTTTGGGTGACTGGAAAATAGTAACGATAGTCGATGAACAGACTTTCGAAAAGGAATTCCAAGTAGCTGAATACGTGCTTCCAAACTTCGAAGTTACCATAGACTCTCCCAAGCATATTGCCTTCAAAGATGAAAAGATTCACGTTACAGTTCGAGCAAAGTTCGTATTGATTCCTAGAAAAATGTATAAAAAAGTTAATTAATTCATATTGATTAATAAATATTTATTTCATAACAGGTATACTTTTGGGAAGACAGTAAAAGGGGAAGCAACAATTACTGCTTATCCAGATATAATTTCGAGTGTTCTACAACCAGTTTTTCAACCTGTACGAAAAGTTGAACCTATTGATGGAAAGGTAGCAGTCGAGTTTGACATCTACAAAGAATTAAGGTATTAATAATTGTAGCTATTGTCATTAAAATTGTGAATAGGTAAATTAGAGTTTCAATTAAAATTTTAGATTGAGAGACGATGACTATTTCCGACCAGTAAGAATAGAAGTTGCAGTAGAAGAGGCACTGACTGGAAGAAGGCAAAACACTTCGACTCAAGTAATTCTCCATAAGCACAGATACTCGATGGAACTGATTCATCAATCAGGTTACTACAAACCAGGATTAAAATACACTACTACTGTGAGTTTCAAAAATTAGACTCTAAAGTCGGCTATTACATACATTTACAATTAAATTCATTGTTCATTTTTATTTTCAAGCTCAAACTAACGAAACACGATGGATCTCCTGTGCAAGATACCAAAACACCGGTAAGAATATCTAGTACATACGACAATGAAGAATACACAAATTACACGCAATTTTTGGATCAAAATGGAATGACAGATCTTGAATTCTATCCTCCAAGTAATTCGAATGGCAGTCTTAAAATCGAGGTACAGAAATCTTTCTTTTTTTATTCTTGATAAAACTATTTAAAGAAGAATATTTATTTATTATCTCAATTATTCTATTTATAGGCGAGGTACTTCAATCTTCATGAGCAGTTTCCTCCCGTATATCCAGTTGCAAGTATCGATAGAGAATACATACAAGCTGTGTCAAAAACACCAAGTCCAAACGTAGACTCATCGTTTGTTGAGATTGAAGTAAACTCCACAATGCCACTAAAATATCTAAACTACGAAATTTTTGGCCGAGGAAATATTCAAACTGCTGCTTCTATAATAGGAGAGAACAGAAACACACTTAGTTTTAGGTAATTTAAGTCTTTGTCAATTTCGAATTGATCAATATATTTCTACCCTTTTGCTTTATAAAATTTTATGAACGATATCCTAATTTATAATTCTTAGATTTAAACCAACACCTCTCATGGCACCGACAGCCCACGTATTGGTTTATTTTGTGACCGACAATGGTACAATTATTGCAGATTCCATTGACGTCGACATACAAGGCTCTCTACAAAATTTCGTAAGAATATTTTATTTTAAATTTTAAATAAATTAGAGTTTTTTCATTAAAATTTTGTATAATTTAAAGGTCGACATGAAATTGGGATCAGAAGCTGGACCCGGTGATGAAATTAGTCTGACAATCTCTACAAATCCAGACTCCTACATCGGTCTTTTGGGAGTTGATCAGAGATCTCTCTTATTAAAATCTGGCAATGACATTTCCTACGTAAGTAATCATCAAATAATCCCTCAAACTTCTGAGGAGTCTATCTAACAACAGTCTAATTTCGATCTTTAGGAACAAGTTGAGCAAGAGATGAAGTCTTACGACGAAGTGGACACATCTGAATTATTCCACAGAGGTGGTTCTGAAACTTCCAGTGAAGTTTTCACCGTAAGTTCAAAAAAAAAATTTTTTTTAACTAAAGTAGCAAAGAATGAAATAATAATAATAATTTTCAACAGAACGCTGGAGCTGTGATTCTTACAAACGCCTATGTTCACTATGCATTCCCAATTGGTGAGTAAATAACTAATATTCGATATAAAAACTATAATTCTCACAACACAGACACCATGAAAAATAGATCACTCATTCATGAAGCACGTCTCTTATGTTCACGCTATTAATAATATAATCAGGATATCTTCTCTTGTCTAATAGCATCGAAGGTAGAATCGAAAATTACACCAACTACGTAATAATACTAGCTAAGAATCTGAAATATAATATCATTACTTAGAATTAAAAATCAAATAATTTAAAGAATTCGTCGCTCAGCCTACTACCTTAGATAATCATTTAACGTTGCTTATGTGTGCATAGCATTCTACCGTTCCAATCTTGAAGTCGACTTTCTACCTACTGCCATGGAGGCAAAAGCAAGTCCAAATATGTTTCCACCCGAGAAGGTCAAAGTGCGCAAGAATTTCCCCGAAACTTGGCTTTGGCAAGCGCTTGACGCTGGGTAATTCATACGAAATAATCTCTACTACTATGTCTCTAAGTTCCTTCTACAAACTGCCTATCAAATCTCTGGAAACTAATTTTCTATTGTATGATCAATACATCTGTTGACAAAAGATTAGTCGCTCGTTTTAGGTTCCGCTTTTTAAATAACTTGTTACCAAAAACTGGAATGATGGTAATTGTGGGATGCTTGTGGTGTTGGAATAGTATCAATGTATAAATGTACTTCATTCATCAACCATTACTGACATTCCTCCAACAAATACTAGAAGTTGTACTTGAGATGAAACAAGGTGTATTTTATTCTCTAGTCGTTTTTTATACTGTTTTTGTTTCTATTGTTTATTATATGATTGGAGTTGACTTGCAGGGAAACCAGGTATATCGGAAGGTAGAATAACAGGCTCGCCTGAAGGTGTTTCCACATTGCGACCAGACATTGGTCCACCTATCACTCATAGACTTGCAACCAGACCACCATTGGCAGGTCCTTTCGCCTTCTCTCGTATCCCGTTTCCCGTATGGAATAGACCCCGTGTTTTCTTAATGCATGAGATCCAAGACACATGGCTTTACACAAACTCGTCTTCAGGGTATTTATATCTATCTATACTTCTTGTCAACGAACACCTGCTTTCAGTTATTTAATTTGGTGTACTTCCTAAAAGATGAAATATCTTCCTAAATCTGGTAACATTTTACGTGTACTGTATATATTTCACTATTGTGATCACAGTGTTAACTCTTTGTCTTCTGTATTATAGCTTTTGAGTTTTTTAATCTTGGGTCTTAGACAAAAGTTTAAAAACCAGTTGTCTTTAATATCAACCTTGTCTTTGATCTAGGAACGAGGGTAAGGCAACGATCCGAAAAAAGGTGCCAGACTCGATCACATCTTGGGTCATCAGTGCCTTCACTGTGAATTCTGTTCATGGATTTGGTCTCCTTGAAGAACCCAGAAAGGTTTGATCTAGTAAAATTGATATTTAATGGAAAAATTCCGATGAGCACCTGTAACCAATTATTTTTTAGTTGAAGGTCTTTAAGCCATTCTTCATATCGATTGATCTTCCTTACTCTGTGATTCGAGGCGAAATAGTTGCAATACCTATTGTTGTTTTCAATTATATGGACAGAGACATAATTGCGGATGTTGTTCTGGAGAATAAGAACCAGTTCGAGTTTGCAGAAGTCTCGAATGAGGTGCATGACACACCAAGTAAGAACTGCATTCAATTGTCTATTTATTTCTAATCCTGTCAAAAAATCAAAATCAGAACTTATTCTCCCCATTTCAGAATTCGAAAGGTATCGTAGAAAGACTGTAAAAGTTCAAGGTAACTCAATGAGTAGCGTCTCTTTCATGGTTATACCTAAAGAGCTGGGATATATCACGATTGCAGCTAATGCCACGACTAGTAACGCTGCAGACGGTGTCGAAATCAAGCTACTTGTTAAGGTACGTTTCGTTAAAAAAAAATGTAGAGTATTTTAGATATTTTCTTAAGAAATAATTTTAATGTTATTTTTACAGGCAGAGGGAGAGACGCAGTACAGAAACAACGCCACGTTTTTAGATCTGAGAAACACCAGATCCATGTCAACTAATTTAACAGTTGGAATACCGAAAAACATCGTACCAGGTTCAGAGTTTGTGGAAATATCTGCAGTAGGTGACATCCTAGGACCAAGTATTCCCAATCTGGCGAATTTAATCAAAATGCCTTCGGGTTGTGGTGAACAGAATATGCTGAATTTTGTACCAAACATAGTAATTCTTGATTACTTAAAGGCAAGTTTCTCGATCATAAGCTAAACTTTATCTAACTTTATCCCATGTTTTGTAAGAATTAAAGAAATATATTCAACGTTTTTTACAGAACACTAATCAGCTGAAACCAGCTATTGAAAGCAGAGCCTTGAACTACTTGGAAATCGGATATCAACAGGAATTAACGTATCGTCACGGTGACGGATCGTTCAGTGCCTTTGGAGAAGCTGATGCTAGTGGCAGCACATGGCTGACGGCATTCGTAGCGAAGTCCTTCAATCAGGCAAACAAGTACATCAATATAGAGAAGCAAATTATTTACGATGCTCTGGAATGGCTTGCCAGTAAGCAAGAATCAAATGGAAGTTTCCCAGAAGTAGGAAAAGTCAGCCATCGAGATATGCAAGGTGGTGCTGCCAAAGGTCTTGCACTCACAGCATATACTCTCATTACTTTCCTTGAAAACCAGGTAGGCATAAAAAAATTCGAATAATGCTATTACTTTCCTAGTGATTTTTTAAACAAAAATTCAATTGCAGGAGACCTTGAATCGTTACCAAAGAACGATCAATTCAGGTATTCAATATATTGTCGAGAACATTGGAGGTTTGGATGACGTCTATGCTTTGAGTCTGTGTACGTACGCTCTGAATCTTGCAAAAAATCAGTACGAGGAGACTGCATTTTATGCTCTGGAATCGAAAGCTAAAGACAATGGAGAAGCAGGCATGAAATGGTGGAGTAAACCTGTTCCCAAAGAGGATAAAAATCCGTGGTATTCACTGCCAAGGTCAGTTGACGTGGAAATGACGTCATATGTTTTGCTAACATATTTGAGAAGAAATCTTGTAAATGACGCTATACCTTTGATGAAGTGGCTGGTTAGTCAAAGAAACAGGGAAGGTGGTTTTGCATCAACCCAAGTAAGTCTAATACACTTTCGAAGAATATTCAAAGTGTTTAAAAAGAGTTTTAAAATATATAAATTATAAATACTTAATTTAATTATAGGACACAGTAATTGGAATACAAGCTCTGGCCAAACTGGGAGAGAAATTAGCATCGAAGAATAATAATGTTGCAATCACATTTAATTACGATAATGGTGGACAAAGCCAAATAAACATTAATCCAGCAAACTCGATGATTCTTCAAAAACACGTGGTGAGCAAACTGCAATATTCTATATACATAACTTCTTTAGATTCAATTTGGATATTTTTCTCATACTGTTTCTTTTATTTCAGCTTCCTAAGAAAACTCGCATCGTGAATATAACAGCGACTGGTACCGGATTTGCTTTTGTACAAGTTTCATCACATTATAATTTGAATGTGACAGGAGCTTGGCCTCTATTTACACTAGATCCTCAAGTCACGAGAGCTTCAAATGAACATCATCTACAGCTCACCATTTGTTCAGGGTAAAATTCTTTCAATACGAAATTTTACGACAATTTAAGATTTTGTCTCATATTAAACTCACAATCGTTTAATCACAGATTTGTACCAACAAATGAGACAAAGGAGAGTAACATGGCAGTTATGGAAGTGAGTCTACCCTCAGGTTTCACTGTGGACATGGATTCACTGCCAAGCTTGGAAGCTTCGCACAATATCAAACGCGTGGAAACTAAAAATGGCGACACAATGGTTGTGCTTTATTTTGACGAGGTAAAATTCTCCTAATTTTAGCCTAATATTCCCTAATAGAATGTTGATTAATTGAAGATTGATTATTCATATCATTATCTTTTTTTCAGATGAATGTGACTGAACTCTGTCCCACAGTTTCTGCCTTTAGAACGCATAAAGTCGCGAAGCAGAAGCCAGTGCCAGTGTCAATTTATGATTACTACGATTCAAGTGAGTATAAAATTTGTCTAATTTTGTAATTATATAATTCAATACTGTTTCTAATTTATAAAATGTTTTTGCAACAGCGAGAAGAGCAAGATCGTTCTATAATCCTACACCATCACATCTTTGTGACATTTGTGAGAGAGAAGATTGTGGAGATTTATGCCAATCTCAACTAAATCCAGGCGAAATCAGATCGGCATCAAATTCTCTTTACACTCCTTGTATATACTTGACATTAACGATCTTCAGTTTCCTCAAGTTTTTTTAGATCTAGTTATTTTTTAGTCGCTAGGTATTAGATATTTTTTAGGATAACGTTTAAGATATACGATAAAACAGTGCCTTGCACCACAAGTGATAACCAAAGCGTTTTGACTGAAACAGGTAGAATAACAAAGCATCTTTTTCTTGCAATTCAACTTTGTAATGCATTTTTTAAAATATCTTGTGTTCTATCAGTTTTAGTCCTAAATTTTAAAAAGAATTTCTACCATTTGTACCTAAATCATGCAAACAATCATCAATACAAAACATGTGTACAAACGCAGCGATAAAAAAAAGAGTGGATACTCCTGAGTATGCCTATGTGTGTATTTAAGAATGTTTTGTAATATGAACTACTAATAAAAATGTATTATTGTTACCTATAATCGTGTTTTATCTCCAATTCTCCAATTGGGGATTTCAGTCTTTTATATATTGAGGTTAGATTATCTTTGGTCGTGAGCAGGTGAACAGGGTGAACAGCTTTTAATTTTTGAAAATGTGTACAAATCGTACTAATACATAAAGTGAATTTTTGTATTTTATTCGTACTTTAAGTAATAACTGTAAATAAACTTCACAAAACACAAAAATTCACGAATGAAACACATGTCACTTTATCAAAATTTCGTAAATAAACATCAACACTGATCAACAATTCAACACTGCCATGAAATATGAAGAAATAGTAGAGTGCCAATTTAAATGATTAAAATACTTGTCCAGAACGTAATTTGATAACTTTCCCGTAGATGGAACTTAATGCTCCTGAACTGCGCATGTGTGAGAAATATTTTCACGCATGTGGTGTGTCTTGTCCGTTTACATTAACCCGGTTTTTGTCCTTTGTGAAATTCGTCTGGTGAGTAGTTCAATTGTTTTCTATTTTTTAAATGAAAAAGAATTGACTGTGAAACAAAATCAAGTACCGATTATTCACCTTCTATTTTTTTTTGCTAAAATAAAAGCACATCTATTCATTCTAATGGCAAGTGTATTCATATTCGAATGTTTCCACTTGCCACGATGATTACATAAATGGAACCATCACCGACAGGGTTTTAAACTTTTACCCCTTTTACCTAATATTGAAAATTGGATATTGAATTCGCAATTTAATGATGAATGTCGTTTGTGGATCAATAGATTTCCGCAGTGCTATCATATTAGAGAATATGAGATAATTTTACACTGAAATAAAACTGCGAAAATTTTGCACATTGAGTTACTCATAAGGTCTGACAGTTCTAACTTGACCCACCTAGTTGTAATCGAAAATCGTATCCGAAAACTGACAATTATCTTTAGAAATTGTTTAGTTTTTTTACAATATATTACAACTTTTTACTTTGATCTTTGGAGATTCTTGACAAATTTTGAATTCTTATTTTTATATTTTTTCATTCCACAATGAGAAAATGTTAAACGACTAATAGTACTAGTAATAATTCTTCTAATAATTTATTACAGGGACAAGTCACCGAACCATCATGTTGCGCAGTAGTAAGAATTTAATTCAGCTGGCTGCTGTGCCTCAGCAACAGCAACAGCGTAGTATGGCCACTCTAAAACAAATTTCCATGCGATTAAAGTCTGTAAAGAACATTCAAAAAATCACCCAGTCCATGAAGATGGTGTCAGCAGCTAAGTACAGCAGAGCTGAGCGTGATCTGAAACAATGTCGTCCTATTGGTGACGGAACAAAGGCCTTTTACGAACAGGCGGAAATTGCACCACCAGAAGGCGAGCCTAAAAAACTCGTAGTCGCAATCACCAGCGATCGAGGACTTTGTGGTGCAGTACACACCGGTGTTGCACGTAACATTCGTGATGCCCTCCTCGCCAATCCTACCGAGCGAGACAACACAATGATTGTCTGCGTCGGAGACAAATCACGAGCTATCCTCTCGCGATTGTTCGCTAAAAATATTCTTTTCGTGGCATCCGAAGTTGGAAGGAAACCTCCCTCTTTCAACGATGCTGCGAAAGTAGCTAGCGAAATCATGAACAGCGGGTATGCTACTCGAGATATTTAATTTATAAAATAATTTTAAAAGTCGATGTATTAAAATTTGATTAATTAACGAAAGTGTTATCTAATTATTACAGATACAGCTTTGGTGGAGGCAGCATCGTTTATAACAGATTTAGGACAGTAGTTTCATACCAGGTGGACCGTCTGCCTCTTTACGACAAAAACGCCGTAACCAGCGCACCGAAACTCTCGGTATACGACTCGCTGGACGAAGATGTAATCCAAAGTTACCTGGAATTTTCGTTGACCTCTTTGCTTTTCTACGCGATGAAGGAAAGTGCATGCAGCGAGCAATCGAGCAGAATGACTGCCATGGATAACGCCAGCAAGAACGCGGGAGAGATGATCGACAAGCTTACCTTAACATTCAACCGAACTCGGCAAGCTGTCATTACCAGAGAACTCATCGAAATTATATCTGGAGCAGCCGCTCTCGAATAAATGTCCTAGACATCAATTAGTGTACTGTAGAGTACATACATCAATCGCGGGTAAGGTATCAGCAGAGGCATATTGTCGCGGTTGGTACTAATTGAATACAATTCGCTCTCACGTGTCCCAGATTGGAAAATATTTGAAATTTACAGATTAAATTGTCTCGGGTCTTGTTGTAAAAGGATCAAGTCTTTGTTCTTGTGTATCAGTTCAAGGCTTGTCGATCAATAAATTTGTTGAAAAAATGATTAATTGAAATTATTCTTTTTGAATTTAAGTTTAAAAGCACTGCTCAGACCTTCTTATTTTTAAATTAAAAAAAAAACAATATCTTGAAAGAGTCTATAAACGTGAAGTTAGGTTTCTTCTCTCAGAAATGTCAAAAATATACTTGATTTAAAAAAAATAATCTTCCTAGTTCAAGTTAATGTAAAAATTAAAAAAAAAAGGATCATGACGACTCTAAAAGTGATAAAAAATCGTATCAGGTCAGTAGGCAATACCAAGAAGATATCACAGACGATGAGGATGGTTTCAGCTGCGAAGTATGCGAAAGCTGAAAAAGAGTTGAAAGGAGTGCGTTCCTTTGGTCAGGGTGCTACACAATTTTACGAGATTGCTGAAATAAATCCTCCTCCTGAACCTGAATCACAACTAGTCATAGCTCTTACGGGAGATCGCGGACTTTGTGGAGCTATACACTCAGGAATTGCAAAAGCCATTTTATTAGATATTGAACGATCCCCAAAATTGAAAACTAATACAAAAATAATCTGTGTAGGAGAAAAAAATCGTGTAATTTTGTCTCGTATCTATCCGGAAAAAATTCTATGGGTGGCTTCTGAAGTTGGAAAAAAGCCTACGACCTTTATTGATGCTGCTCTCATTACAGATGAGATTTTAGAGAGTCAAATTGATCAGAATTTTAAGCAGACGTTAATCTATTATAATAAGTTAGTAAATAAATAATTACTGCCTTTTTTTCTCTAAATTGAAAATTATTCAATAATTTTACTATTTTAAAATAGGTTTACGAATGCAGCCACGTACAACGTTTCTACCATAAATATTTTCAAACAGCAGGCTATTTACGAATCTAGCAAATTTCTCCTTTATGACGATATCAATGCAGAAACAATGAATTGTTGGGTAGAATTTGTAACAGTCGCAATGATTTATTGGCTTCTGAAAGAAGGGACCGTAAGCGAGCATGCGGCCCGTATGAATGCAATGGAGAATGCATCAAAGAATGCTGGCGAGATGATCAGAGGATTAATTGTATCTTATAACCGTACGAGGCAAGCGTCTATAACTAATGAATTGATCGAGATTATTTCCGGAGCGAGTGCCGTAGAAAAAAATTAAATATCAGTAGTTTGTTTAGTTAATTGAATATTTAAGGACATTCTTCTATGTTTTTGCCATTTGATTTTGTTTATATGTTAATTTTAAAAAGAGTATGTAATGTAAATCAGACAAACTTCACAATATTTATTGAAGTGCAAATTATATATATATATTTTTATACTTTAAATTTCCTTTTGGTTCCGAGTTCTTTGTTTAACAGTTTGCTGACTGTAGTTTAAGTACCAATAAAAACCTAGACTAAGGAGCGTTTTCAGTGACTCCAGTAACTTCAAGTTCTCACAACTTCTCATAACAATTTAAGACACATTTATTTTACCGCATTTGCACAAAACTTCGAGCACGATTTTCCAGTTGCTTCAATTCTCAATATATGTACATCACTCTTTGTGAGACGTGAGTCAAAATAATTGCCGCAATATATTAATTAGACTTGAGCTTTACAGACGCATTTTAGTTGACTATATGATGTGTTGTCGTCTCCGACAGCTATCAGGAACGAAAAAAGAAGAGAAGAGTAAAAGTACAAAATTCAAAATATTATGATGCAAACACATCAGTAGAAATTGAACGATAGAAAAAGAAGACTTGAAAATAACTAATAAAAATTCAATTGTACAAATATCAAGATTTTCACTCAAGCTTTTCCTTGAGGAAGTGAAAACAATAGAAATTATATATCTAGAAAGAAATTTTGGGTTCAGTTACTTGGCAACGAATTTAAAAAATCCGATATCCACCACCTTTGCACTTTGCTACTTAAACTCACAACGCTCTTTGACAATCGCTAATTTCATGAAAATCACACAGACGACATGTTTTTGTTTAACATCGTGCTCGTGACGTATACAGTCTTAGGTTTTTCTGAGAATAGATTTCAAATAACGGGCGATCAGGAAGAGTAGAAATCGACACTAAGCGAATATTCACCACTCTGCATCACCATTCGCTTTTTGAAACACAAAATCTTTGCCACTTAAGTTCATGATGCCGTCTTTTAAATAGAACTTCCACTTGTTTCTGCTCCTCGTAATCTGCAATTAATGATACATATTTAATCATCTTTCATCTAAAATTGTATTTCTATTATTAGGTATTTTTTTTTCATTCTTTTTACCTTATCATATTGGCACACAACGACATTATCAGTTTCAAACTGATCTGTAGGGTCGTCATCAGTAACATCGTCCTCAGAATTAAGTGGTTCCTGGAAAATAAATAATTAGTCTCAGGAAACGATAAAAATGTTTTTGAATGATAAGTTGTGAGAAACTTACTTCTTCCCGAGCAGCGGCATCATCGTTTTCCTCTTCTTGAGCATCATCCAGATCCTCATCATCATCATCATTATCTTCTTCCTCCTCCTCTTCGTCATCATCCGATGAGTCTCCGAGGGGTCCGTCCATCTGCGCTATGTTTCCTTGCTGTAAAAAAAAATTAAACTAAGATTAAATAACTCCAAACGAAAAGTTTGACTTGAAAAATAGCAAATGTTACGTACTTGATTCTGAACTGTTCGTTGAGCTGCAATGTTATTAGCAGATTGCGAAACGACTTGTAGGGGTTGATTGACTTGCACAGCAGCTAAACCTGCTTGACCTTGTAAAGTGGAATTTATATGTTGCTGTAAAAGCGTCGTCGCATATTCAGCTGGCAAGCCCATCGCTGCCGTTATAATAGGACCAGTCAATATTTGCTGCAAATGATTACCTACCGAAATAAAAAAATGGATCCATTACTCCATTATCTTAGCAATTTCCTTATTAAAAAATAAAACTTAAAATTACCAGCAATCGCAGAAGCAGGAACATGGATAGTTAATACCCGCTGTTGGGTGTCGGCTTGAGCAGGTAAGGTTATTTGAATTGGCACTTGTCTATCCATTACTGAGACTGGAGCTGTTGCAACTTGTTGTACTGGTTGCTGAATCGCTTGCTGATTTAGAATTCCTCTATTATGTGCATGTGCTTGTTGCTGTTGGGATTGCTGTTGTGATTGTTGCGATATGGAAGAGTTTCCAGTCGAAGACTGCTGGCCAATATGATTCCCTACATTCGAATTCGCTGTAAAGAGAAAGAAGTTTGTTCTAAAGACTGAATGCTTTATTTTTAAAGATATTAGATAATTCATCTTTAATTTTTTTTTAACAGAAGTATCAAAGCATTATGTAAATATTAACCTTTACTAATATTTGCAGCCTTATGGGTAACTTGAGGTGGCTGAGGTTCTGGTGGATCTGGATTTAACTCAACAGCCTTGCTGGAGATTAATTTTGTCTCCCATATCTGTTTGAGTTCCTGCAAAACTTGCTCATCTACTCCTTCATCCAAAAATGCCTCACGAACCCCAGATATCACATCCTCTATTACGGTGTTATAAAGCTTTAGCTGAAAATAGAATATCCGTGTTAAAAAAAATAACTTTGAAATATAAAGAACTGGTCATCCTTTAAATAAATTTCACAAGATAAAAATACCTTATCTTATCTTGTCGATTCTTAAATTCAAGGTGAAAAAATTGTCGGCTAATTTGATTTAATTCATAAAATTCCTTTGCTGTAAATAATTATGAAAATCCAATCGCTTTAATGGAAATTGAAATTAGACTATTATGAGTGAAATACACGTGTTTAATACGTTACATTGTTTACACAGATAAGATTTACAATAGTGGAAAAGTACATGACACAATTGATTTCTATTGGAATGATTTTAACCGACTTAAGACTTAAAGTTTTCGCCAAGTTATATTTTTTAAAAATGCCACGTAAAGATGATGAAAACGGAGCAAAATTTGTTGGTTTTTCTATATCGAGTTCGTCAAATTGGGGAGAAAATTTTACAGAGAATGTAGAAATAAGATGCTTGTCGTTTGTCCAGGTAACCATGATACTTTGCTAAAGACGTGACACATGTATGTTAATGGATTTGCTTTCGCTGTTAAAATTGCATTTCTCGTTACTCACCACACTTGTTTGACTGAGGGCCATTGTTGGATGATTCGTATTGTCAATCAAACGAAAAACAATATCAATATCAACCAATATCAACGTTGACCCTCAATGCCGAACTGTCCAGTCGTTCGAGCTCTTTTATACTTTCTCATCGGCTCCCATTATCATTAATACCATTACTACACAGAGCATACAGAGAAACTAAGAGAAACATATAGAAAGCAGAATCAGCGTGACCAACATTCGATGTGGTTATGTCCCCCTAGATCTGAGATAACGAATAAAAACACTGCGTTAAAAAGATAGACCAATAGTAATGAAGGTCAAGTCGCCATCTTGACGATAATTGGCGACACAAGCAGAACGCTAGAACGCCAACGACGCCAACTGCCAACTTTGACCACATAAAATATAGATTAGCCACTCAGTGTATTTCTTGAGGCTTCTGTCTGCTAAAGCTTTGTACATATGACCAGAATGTTTTACAAACGAACCGAAAACCGAAAGTCGTTATCGTTATTATATTATTAAATAAATTATTTAGCAGGATAATTTTGCAAAACTTATCGATTTTCTTGCCTTTAAATAAAAGAACTTTTCTGAAAATCAAAATCTGTTGCAAAATAATTATAATTCAAATTTTGGCGCTTCTGCGACAAATTCCAACTTCCAATTCCGGTTCGTCTAAAAGCATAGTGGAATGGGTAGCTGTCAACTCTGTCAACAACTGTCATTCTTCTCTCTTAAGGATTGTTAAGGATTTGTAATTTACAATTTTTTCTACTGTAGTTCATAAGCAACGTTTTCCTTAATAAAGTGAAAATTATGCAAAGTGTAAAAGACATAAACTATGAACTTATTAAAGCTCTTAGAACGACTGAGTTTAAAAAACCAGTGGAAGAGATTCAATATGGAACATCCGGCTTCCGAACAAAGTAAATAAATAATTTATTATTCATTGTTTATATTTTTAATTTTTAATGGTTTATGTTTCTATTAATGTTATTAATATTTTTCAGGGCAGAAAAATTATTTCATGTGGCATTCGCAATGGGCATCCTCTCAGTTCTGCGATCTAAATTAAGGAAAGGTATATTTTTATATTTTTCTTTGCAACAATAAGAATAAAATATTACCAATAGAAAAGCTATGATACATTTTTGTTCATGATTACAGCTGCGACAGGAATAATGATAACAGCGAGTCATAATCCTGAATGCGACAATGGATTAAAAGTAGTTGATCCTGGTGGTGAAATGTTAGAATTAGCTTGGGAGAAAATAGCCACTGATTTTGTAAATGTTGATGACAACGATTTCGTATCCATGTTGCGCAAAGTAATAAAAGATCAGGGTATTGAAGAATCAGCGCCTGCAACTGTCATACTTGGTAGAGACACGAGAAAAAGCAGTCCAAAATTAGCAGAAGGTGTAATTAAAGGAATAAATGCTTGTAATGCGACTTTAAAAGATTTCGGAATTGTTACCACCCCTCAGTTGCATTATCTTGTTGTGGCTGTAAATACTAATGGTGTATACGGAGATCCTAGTCTTTCAGGATACTATCAAAAGCTTAGTAGTGCTTTCAAAAATATTAGAGGAACTCAAATCAATAATGGTAAATATTCTGCTGAACTGCAATTAGATGTTGCAAATGGAGTAGGTAGTTTGGCTGTGAGAGAATTTCAAGAACAGTTAAAAGGATTTCTCACGATGAATGTCTACAACAATGGAAGTGGAGAATTAAATCATATGGTTCGTTTATTATCGATTGGACTCTTACTAAGCTTATCAGATTGAAAGAAATTTTAAATCTTATCTTCACTGCATCTTTGTTTATTGTCCTTCGCGCAGAATAAAAATTCTTATCTTTTAGTGTGGAGCAGATTATGTGAAAATCCAACAAACTTCGCCGTTAAACGTTCCTGTTAAGCCAAATGTAAGGAATGTTTCGATAGACGGAGACGCTGATAGGATTGTTTATTACTACACAGATGAGAACAATAAGTTTCATCTTTTAGACGGAGACCGTATCGCTACTTTGGTAGCTGAATATTTAAAAGATCTGCTTCAAGCAAGTCAACTTTCCTTAAATATTGGATTGGTGCAGACCGCTTATGCAAATGGTGGTTCGACAGATTATATAAAAAATTCTTTGGTAATTGTTTGTTATACTGATTTATCAACGGTTTTTCCATTTGTTTTAACTTGAAATATTCTTACAGAATGTTCCTGTCGCTTGTGTATCTACTGGAGTGAAACATCTACATCATAAAGCTTTAGAATTCGACATCGGTATTTATTTTGAGGCAAATGGTCATGGTACGATTGTATTTAAAGAATCAGCAATGAAAGTCATTCGAGACTCTGCCACAGCTAAAAAGTAAGCATACTATAAATTCTTATATCGATTTTATAGCTTATAAATATTTTAAAATCTTGTTTTGAAAAAAGAATAATTATTATTTGTATTTTTCAGTACGCCTGAAAATCAGAGAGAAGCTGCTGAGAAACTGACTAATGTTATTGATGTGATTAATCAGACTGTGGGAGACGCTCTGAGTGATATGTTATTGGTAGAAACGATTCTTCATGCGAAAGGTTGGGATTTGAGTGATTGGAAACGAACTTATGAGGATTTACCAAATAAACAGTTGAAAGTACAAGTAAAGGACAGAAATGCAATTCAAACAGCGGATGCAGAAAGGCTATGTGTAAAACCAGACGGTTTGCAGGAAAAAATTAATGAACTAGTAAAGCAGTATTCAAGAGGACGTTCCTTCGTCAGGTAATTCTAATTCAATATTTTTCAATTCGTATTCAAAGAGAAGAAAAATTGTTTGTAAATAAAATCGAAATTTGTTGTTAATAGGCCATCAGGAACAGAAGATGTAGTCAGAGTCTACGCTGAATGTGAAAATGCTGCTGACGTTGAGAAATTGTCTGCTGAAGTTGCGGTTGCTGTCTACAATTTAGCAAATGGAATCGGTCCTAAACCTATTGAGCCCTCAAAAATGTGATTTTCTATTAATTTTTGGAAAAAATTATGTTGGTGCATTTACTAGCTCGTAACTGTTAAACATGAAATATTTACGCTCAAATATTTATAAAAGTCCTTTATAAATGCAGTATTTTTGTACTCATCGATCAAAAATTGTGTTCGCTTTTATAAATTATATATATATATATAGCTTGAATTTGCAAGGTTAATGGTTTTTTATTCAAAATAAATTAAAATTTTTTAAACATTTATCAGCCCAAGAATGCTTTTGCGTGTTCGATTGTTGTGCCTTCGTCGGTATGACAACTGTATCGATTTTAAGCAGATCGGATTGAAAACGTGAATGAATAATTCTCACGTGGTGTCGGGTTAGTAAACAAAATTGTGAAAAAATCTAAAAACATGTGGCAAGACTATGAAGTCAGATTTGATGTACCCTTCTCGTAATTATTACATTTTTTATGATTATAATTTTATCTCAAATGAAACTAACCGTGGATTCTTGAGTTACTTCTTAATATTCATTTTGCATTTGCAGGCAGATAGAAATGAGGTTGGGTGAATTAATTCTTGATAAAATAGATCTGATTGAAGACAATAAAGGCAATGCGGGCGACAGAGGAAGATTATTGATTACGAACTTAAGAATCATTTGGCATTCTACTAGTTATCCTCGTATTAATTTGAGTAAGTATATATATTCAAAATATATAGTGTTTTGAGTTTAGAAATCTAGAACTCACTATATCTTGAACAGGTATCGGATATAACACAATTGTAAATGTTACTACAAAAGCTGTTAATACCGTATTTGGAGGAAACACCCAAGCTTTACACGTTTTATCATCTTTTCGAAATTGCAGATATGAGTTTTTGTTTATAAATTTGAATACAAAGAGCACTAGACACTACACATCTGTTTTAGGAGTTTACAGGTTTGTTTAAACTTTAATAACTGGACCAATTAAATTTTTGTGAAATAAGACATCTTCAAATCTAAATTACTATTTCAGGGCATACATATCCTCGAAAATGTACAGGGATATTAAATTGAGAGGTGGGATCATCAATGAAAAACGACTGAAAATTCTTCCCCAAGAAAAATTGCACTCAACCCTAAATGGAGTTTGGAATTTGTCCACAGAACAGGGAAATGTGGGAACTTTTATCGTAACCAACGTTAGGCTCGTTTGGTTTGCGGATATGAATCAACAATTTAATGTTTCTTTGCCATTTCTTGCCCTTGCAAGTGTAAGTTTTTCAAAGGAAATCTAATAATTATTAATTACAAACCTGAATTTTTGCATTTTGAATGTTTAAACAACTGCAGGTTAACGTCAGAACATCAAAGTTTGGACCAACACTCGTAGTTGTAAGCACCGAAGTAAGCGGTGGATACATTTTGGGTTTTCGAATTGACCCAATAGAAAAACTTCATTTGATCCACAAAGAAGTAAAAGCTCTGCTTGCCACTTATAACAAGTCTCCGATTTTCGGAGTGGAATATAAACCTGAAAGCAATGTAAGTTTCGAAATATTTATATCTTAACTTGAAAAATATATTACAAATTGAATATTCCAGGCACCTGCAGAACCTAAAGTCGACATTGACAATTTCACAGAAGTAGAAGAAATCGCAGAAGATGAAATTTCAAATGTGTTTGGATTGTACTTCAACGAAGGGGGTGAGAGTAATCGAAAACCTGTTTATAACAACTATGTAGGTTTAGCAGTCGAGGAGTTGAAGGAAGGAACTTCAATGCAACAGTTGTGGGAACTGATACCATCAGGTTCCACGCAAGTCTAAAAGGAAGCAAAATAATGAAGACAATGTTAATAAAATGGAATTATAATTATAGATTTCAATAAATCTTCAGTGCTTTGAACTCTTCTCTGAAAACTCTTAATGTACATGTCCTACGAAGTTTAACTTGGTCTACAATCTAGTGGTCGAGTACTCGGCAGATGTGGTTGCCTATCGCCGTCCTCGTCAAGGCCTGAATTTTGTGCGGGAAATCGATATCCCATGTTCATCAACATTAGCTCGAAAGGATCACTATTCATCCGTATTTGATTCGCGGATGCAGCATCGTCCAAATTTTGAATTTCACGTTCATTTTCTCTACCATCCTGGTTATAAAAATAGGCAATTGTAAAAGAGTTGATAGTATCTTTCTAAGTCATCTATAAATTGAAATATTTTACCTCTGGTAAGGGACTCCACAACCTAATTACTGGATCTATGCCGCTAGTGGCTAATAAACACGTTGAAGGATGTGGCTGTAAACAGTTAACTATTCGTTCATCTCCTCGGAGAACGCGTACGATGTTCGTTGTGGCTCGATCCCAAATAAAGAAGGATCCATCGTCTGATCCAGCTACTATGTACTGCCCATTGCTTTGTATAAACAATAAATATTTAAATTTAGCCCGGAATTTAAATTAATCTGAAACTAATTCTCAAAAATATGAACTCACTTTCCAAAGAAATTTGCTTCTTTTATGTCAGTGGTAGTATTGCAGTGCCCGCAAAATCTCTGTTTGTAGTCTTTTGCATTCATTCTCCATGTTTTTTCAAAAAGCGACACTTGAGATAATAATTGCCCGGATTCTTTGCCTAAAAATAATATAATTTACATAATTATTCAAAACTATTTAGATCACTTAGATTAAAAAACAAACCGGAATTTATTGCCTCCCTGATATCCTTCATCAAGGCTTTACAAGACTGATCATTTAAATACTCGGGAAATGTTTTCTGAAACTTCTTGATGACCTGATAAGCCTCCATTGGTCGACCTAAATCGTTAAAACAACGCGCCAATCTAAATTGGGCCTTAATATGCTCTGGATCTAAAAGTAAAGTCATTTGGCAATCTCGTAACGCAGCATAAGTATCTCCATCCCTGAAAAAATTAGGATGATAAAAATTTGAAACCTTCGTTATTAATTCGAAATTTACGAGTAATTTATAATTAATTAATTACGAAACTCACCAATTTCTTTTCATGTAAGCTGTAGCTCTGTTGGCATGAAGTACTGCTGCCATAGGGCACATACTGATTGCTTTATTGTATAAATTAATTGCTAAACTATATTTCTCGATCACGAAATACTCGTTAGCCTGTGAAACAAATTTTTGTTAAAACTTAATTATCTAAATTTGACGATACTAAATCAAAACGAGACTTACCTGTTTCTTCACTTCTGCAACGTGAGGCGGCAACTGGGATATATTTTTCAAAGTTTTATCATGAGTATCATCCTCATTCGAATCCAAGTAATAATAATTATCCAATTCTATGAAGGACTTAGCTTTCCTTCTTTCATTAATGTCAAAAAGATAAATTTGTTCGCCACCCATATTGACGAGTAGCTCGTTTCCATCATTGCTAAATGTCAAGTAAGTCGTAGATAAATTCCTAGTGTGATCTCGTTGTCGAGAATGTAAATGACCTGTTTGCATAAAAAATCTCTTTTTAGATACTTTGCGATAATTAAGTTTCGTGTATCTAATTGTTTAAACGAACCAGCAATAAAGTACTGCGCGCATCCAGGTGGTACATTGTTGAACTCTAGATCGCCTTCTTCAAGTTGTCTTCCACTATGATCAGCTCGTACCCATTCTTGAGTTGGAGGAGACAAAGGAGGTTCCATTATTGGTCTCTAAAATTATAAAAATAAGTTAAAAAATTAAAAAAAAAAGTAAGATAATAGGGTCTATTCTGATACTATAATTGACTTACAGAAGAAAGTTTGATCATTCTGCGATCATACATTCTGATGTAAGGATCGTTTGCACCAACAGCGATTAATTCCGGCCTTCTAGTATTTACAGATATACATTTGGCTTCTATGTGTCGATCCATATGGTTCACAAGATTTATCAACACATTCTTATCATCTTTGACATTACAAGTGTGTGGTGCTCGCATATCAAATTGCATAATAATTCCATCTTCAGCTGCACTCCAGAAGAGGTAGGGAATATTTGGAGCAGTGGCAATTCGCTTTACTCGACCAGTATGACAATTACAAGCGAGTATCGTGTCTGCCAATGTGATATCATGTACTCGTATTTTGCTGTCTCCAGCCCCAGAAATTAGAACAGAGTCGTTTGATTTTGGCAGAAACTGCAGATAAATACAATATGTACATTTTTTAAATACTTTTTGGATATTGACGACTAGCTTATGTTTCACTATAATGATTTAATTATAAAAAATACCTTTACGGAAAATATATTTCCATTGTGACCTGTGTGCAGCACTAGCTTCTTTTCGTAACGAAATGGGTCCCATAAAATTATGTGCATATCATCTGATGCCGAAGCCAATATCCTAAAAAAAATATAGAGAATTAAATTTTGTAGATTATATTTTTTTATGAACAAAAATTGCAATTTTTATATACTGACTGTCCTTTTTCGTTCCATTCTAAGCAATTGACGCATCCTCCGTGTCCTTTTAACTCTGTTTCTAATCCCAAACGTGTTATAAAATTCTCAGTTACTTGTAATTTCTGAGACACTAAATACGCAGCTGATTCCTAATGAAAAATAATGAAGAAAGTTTAAACTTGATCCATATTAATCCATTAACGTCCAGCCGGACACATTTTGAACAATTAGAAACTTCAAAATGGCGCCCGAATTGCAAAATTTTTGCCAGAAAATTAATTAATTTTTTTCTCAGAAACGAAGCACTTTCCTAAAAAATTAAAAAGAACAAAAAGTGCTTATAATTGACCAACGAATACACCTGCATTTTTCCAAAACGATTCCAGCGATTTTTGCAATTGATTCTTGTTCTTAGTAATTTTCTCGTAAAGTGCTTCGCTTCTGAGAAAAAAATTCCAAAATGTTAGCATTTTGAAAAAATTCCAATTATTTTCGATTTTTTTTTCTCAAATACGAAGGACTTTACTAAAAAATTACAAAAAACAAAAAGTGCTTAGAATTGAACAAGGAATACCCTTGAATTTTCTCAAAACGATTCGAGCGATTTTTGCAATTTATAAAAAATTAGCAATTAGCAAAACCAAAAAATTACTCAAATCGTTTTAGAAAAATTCAGGTGTATTCTTTGGCCAATTCTAAGCAGTTTTTGTTCTTTCTAATTTTTTTGAAAAGTGCTTCGTTTCTGAGAAAAAAATTCATAAATTTTCTGGCAAAAATTTTGCAATTCGAGTGCCATTTTGAAGTTTCTAATTGTTCAAAATGACTTCACAACCTCATATTCTTCAAATTTAGACATCGCGTCCACGATCTAGACCGGTTCCAAGATGATTCCAAGCCTGTAAATCTTTGAAAACTCGATTTAAAAAAAAAATTCCTTCGAAAATCATGTTTTTTTTTGTTTCAAACTGCATTTTTCAAACAAAAATAATTTTTTTTCGATAATTTGAGTGATACCACCGGAAAGAGCACACTTCCAACTATAACTATACATTTTTTAGATATTTTTTTGTTCGAAATGCAATAGCTGTGAGCGCGGGAAGAGAGGTGTACAAAATGTGTCCGACTGGACGTTAATGGATTAACTTCATAAACAGGTAGCCCACTGGGTAAACGATATTAAAAGCGTTTTTGGAACGTTCCAAAAACGTTTCTAATATCGTTTACTCACTGAGAGCTTACTCAAACATTTTTAAACTACAAGAAAGCTTTATCGCAATAACTAATTTTAACAGAGAAATCTAAAAATAAACTTACTTGTATTTCTCGACGCCGGAGCAAATCAACAACTCTAGGTTTTTCTTCATTTCTAATGTTAGGTATCATATCCATTTCATTAAAGATTCATTAAATGAGACAATATTCTGGAAAATGAATGATCATATGTGTACGTGTCCAGCATTTAGAATGCACACACATATATATCTATGTATATAATATTCAACTCTGAATAAATAAAAGTCAATGTACCATACACTTCAAAAGTATATAACCTTACTTTGTAAAAGTTGCAAAATTTATCTTTTTGCAAGCAGAATATCGTCTTCTACTTTTCGAAAAAACGGTTTAGGTTCAATACGATAATCAGAGTTAATTAGATCTACTGACATGGCACAATGTTTGTTTTTTACGAATGAAAAACATCAATTTGAGCACCTCAAACGTTTTCGCGGAATCGCATTCAAATTCTATATGCAAGCTTTTCTTTATACTAAATTTTTTGTTTAGAAAAATCACATTTTATTTCACGCAATTTTTATCACAATACGGTTAATCTAAATTGACGGGATTTAATAAATCAACATAGTACATAAAATATGAATATATAGTTGAATCGTGAACTGTCATCCCGAAATACAGATATACATACATATACATAAATATATATATAAATCATATAAATATATATACATATGCATACATAAATATGTTTTTCGCGAGTGTGAAGTTAGCAACAGAGAACAAATCGATATTATTCAATATTATCGAAATGACCTAAATGTGAGATTTCTCATTGGTGGACAAGAAAATTCAGTTCTTTGTGATCAACGTTGAAAGTTTTCAAATTCACGTAGTGGCGTACCGCGCGCGGCGATGTGTTGCTAATTTTTCTGACGGGATATTATTAATTGTTAATTATTAATTATTCGCAAGTTTTCATTAGTATTTAATCGGTTTGACTCAATACAACTCACTTCTTATATTCATTGAAGTAACAAAAGAATAATATGTAAAATGGCTCCGATGCAACTAGGGATGAGCAGTGACCGAAGGTGACGGCAACTGACTCCTTCACCTGACCGATTTCATAAAATTTCACGGTCATCGGTGAAATCATTGAAATCGTTGAAATCATCTTATTTACCATAACTAGAATGATCCAGAATAAGAAATTTGTTTAAAAATTTTACAGGAACAACTTTTTTTATGCTTTACAAGTGGGAAATATTAAAAATAAAATTGAAAACGTTGAAATATGTTGAATTTTCTAAATCCTAAGCTATAAAAAGTTTAAGCGAGGCGGTGAAATACGAATTTCGGTGCTGCGCGAAATTAATTTAATGCAAAAAATAAGTTTTAAATATATAAGTAAAGTAACTTAAGACATTAAAATTGTAATTATATAATATTTTATAGTAAATAAATTTCCAACAGTTATATTTTTTGTATTTAAAGTGAAGGATCCTTTTATTTAGAATAATGGTTCAATAAATATTAAAAATTTTCTTTTATCATCATAACTAAAATTATAATAAAAAAATGCATATTGAGACGATGTTTTTTTTATTATTGTTATCCTAAATTAACGAGTGCACATTGAAAAAATGGTCAATATACAAAATCGGTGAGGCTCTCAAGAAGTGATCTCGGACTTAAACTGAAGAAACAATCATCAATCATCGTCGAGGTTCAACTTATTTGAGAGTGCACATTCAACTTTAACTATAAATCTTGTACAATGATCAGGTACACATTATAAATACTTTTCTATCAATGGCTGAGGTTTCACTTTTCACTTTGTAACCAAGATCCTCAATCATTTCTTTTATTCAATAAATAATATTGTATTCCTAATTCTTTATATATTCTTATTTTGAAATCTGATTGGCTGTCCTCATCCTTGTTATTGAGAAATCCTTTCCCAATTCAAAAACGAGGAACCTCTCTAATTCTTTTAAATTTTTGAGTATGTTATCTCACCCGCGAGACGTAACAATAGGATCAAATCATCGCATTTTCAGCCTCGTTTTATCACACCTCAAAATCTAGAGCACCTCTTTTACAATTCCAATGCACCAATCACAGTCTCCATCACTGAACAAGATTCTGAATTTCGAGTTCCAATTTCTTCAAAAATTCCCAGATTTCTGGGAAGTTTTACTTCATCATCAAAGGATGATACTCATCGCGAACTACTCTTTTCTGGAATTATATACATCCAGTTCTAGATACGAGTAAAAAGTTCACGTTTACGGATTGTCAATTATTTATGTTTTTTATTTTTTATTTTACCAATTCTTGAAAATTGGTGCCTTTTGAACACTTGAAAAGATAATCATTACAGAATAATTAGAATAATCAATGAATTTTTAAGTTACATTCAATTTTACTGATATATAAGTACATATCACAAGTACTTTGTCAAGTTTACTTATGCCTCCACTTAATTATTAAATAGGAGAGGAAATGCCGAAGAAAATTTTGTAGACCTTGCAGATTATCAAACATATATATATACTTCTTTATTAAACACAGAATCACAGAGCAAACTGGACATGAAGGGCGGGAGATGTTACAACTCTCTATCTAGTTACGCTGTTCGATTCGCGATACCGCGTTCTGTTATTGTACAAAATCACTTGAAGATAAAAAATCATCGAGTCTTTATAAAAAACGTACAAAAATGTCGCGACCCCGCGAATCGATGACCGGCTCGTTTTATCCGCAGAGAAGGATTATTAGTGGAAGTTCCAAGTTTATTTACAAATCAAGGCAATATCGTTAATTATCTCTACATGCGTAACTTGCGCGTCCAACACTCTGAATTCCGTTTAAAAATCTTTTGTGACGAATTTTGTACAATATAATAATAATAATAATAATAATAATAATAATGATAATAATAATAATATTCTCTCGAGTTGATCGCATATAATTGATTTCCTGTTCTCATGATTAGCCATCTCTTCGTTTTTTCTTTCAATATTTACGAAATCGATTGTATATAAAAAGTTTCAACTTTACAATCACCGCAAACGGTTTTATCGCTTTCAATCTTTCTTTCAATCTCTCTCTTATTCATTCACTCATTCACTCACTCTTCCTCTTTCATTCCTCTAAAATATTTTTCAATGCTCCTACCCACCTAGCAAACACAAAAGTGGTGAAATAGAAATTTTTTTTCTTCCAATTTTGTGTCAATTAGGATGGAATTTCACGCGTTTGGCGTCGTTAATACGCGACTGTGATTCAAGTACCACAGACGCAAATAAATGTAGAATGCATAAAAAAACCTACACCAATAAGGTGCCTCGCATTCGGATGAGCAAACTATGATTGGCTGAGCGATTGAATCAAGTTAATTATAAAATTTTCGCCGCTATAGTTTGCCTCGGCTCATTTACAATCGATTGCTCGAAAAATGGCATTCTATCGCACAGTTAAGATTTGTAAAAAAAAATTGAGAAGAGCCGAGGCTCCCTTGTCCTATTTTTTAATTAAGGAAGCACCAATCTGTGCATAAAATGCTATCGCTTACTGCAATAAAAACTGTATATTTCAAAACTAACAATGATTTAAAATGCTGGCACGAATGCTCGAGTGCCACCACATTCTTTTAAACTCTTCTCTAGAAAAATTTCTAAAAAGTATGATTTTTAATAAATTTGATCCCTCGACAATCTTTTGATTAAAAATCTTCGCAAAAAAGCGATTTAAAATACGCCGTATAAAAATCTCATATTAAAAACTGACCTGCGTAATATACGCACCTTTACTTTAAAAAACAAAAGAATAAAAATTCTTCTATAAAAGATGTTTCAAATATTTTTCAAATCAATTAAAAATTCTTTAAGTCTAAGAAATAAAGAAACTTGGAATTTTGATTAAAGGCAAGTTTCAGTCGTGGTTTCAAGTCTTGGAAACTGAATTTGTCGAACTGTGACGAAAAGTTTAAAAGAAGGCAGTTGCAGTGTGTTTGTTTTTTTATAAGTTGAAAAGTATAGATCGCGTTGTTTGCTTACACTTTACGCTTATGTCACAGGCACGTGAATTGTGATTGCAAAGTACATTTTTATGAGTTGCATGACAGCTGCTTTCCTTTGCCACGGCATGCATTCACACCACCACACTTTTCCGATTATTATTCCTTCCTCTTCTCTGTGTCAAGATGAAGAACAATCGACAAAAGCCTACAAATTTACATGCGATCATAATGTCGGGCTATTTTCATCGAAGGTCGCGCAAACTGGAAATGTTAATGTGGGATACTTTTTCCCCGATGCTAGAAGAACCTCGCCACAAAGGAAAATCGTTCACAACTTTTTCATTTATTTTACCCAGCAAATATAGGTGCTGCCATCAATGACGCAAGAGTCGGGTAAAATTAATCAAATAGTCTGGATTCTCAATTTCAGTCGATTTCACTTTCATGGTGAATCGAGTTTAGAGAAGAAACCACAATCATAGAAAAGGAAAGCTTTGGGCGAGTTACAATTTACACCAAGAGTCACAGAGTTTGAAAACTCGAAAGCTAACTGTGTTTCAAGTAATGATGAAAATCCAGCCAAAGGGGGTGAAATCGCTTTCTCTCTTCTCTCATAAGTACACGTGTAGGCATAAAAGATTCTACCTCCTCCTCCTGTCGTTATAGCTCGATTCTATTCAATTTGCAGACATCCGATCAAACTCGCTAGTCGCGTTTTAAAAGCAGAGAACTCGCCTGAATACTAAATATCTCTCTCGTTTGAAGCTCTTTCGATTCAAACTTTCGATTGAAACTAGAGTCTAACTTTTTACTTTCACCGAGTGATGAACACATTGTTTAAAATCCCTATCGCAATTAGAAATTGGTCGTCGCTAGTTCATAAAGCACTCGACAAAAGGAAAAAATATTAAAGGTCAAACTTATCAGTGTGCAAAAGATATATTCGAGTCAAGCCGAGAGTTATTCAAGCTCAAGTTTATTCGAAAAGTCGACAATTTCGAGCTTTTGCACATCCCTATTCAAAATTCTTTTTTCATCTAAAATTCCATTTGATTTCTGTACTAAATCTGCTGGAGTTAGAGAAAATAATACGAGTATTAAGAGTATGATGATCGTACCTAATATAATATAAATGTAATCCATAATCTGCGTTATTCCTCGATGAAGCTTGCTAATACCGATAATTATTCGTTAGTAGGTGTAAAGCGTAGGTAGGCGCGCAGGCCGGCCTATCTTTTAAAGGCTATTCGTAAATAATCTTAACTCGTTAATTGTTATTTATAATTATCGATTTAACGTAGGATCTCAAGAGACCGTACGATTTCCTGGAGGGAGAGAATGATATGCATTGGCTCGGACTTGGAAGTTAACGAAAGCCACGACCAGGACAGTTGGTATGATTTGTGAAAAGCAAGATTAGAATTTGATGTTTTCCCGCCAAGAAAGTGTGATTGAGAATTTTAAATTTTAGGTTTCGTCCTTCTCTCCAATGTAAATAGGTCCAGCTAAATTAAAGAATAATCTCGTATTTTTGCTTAGTGAGTTTTCTTACTGTGTATCTCTCCAGGTGTTCGGTATTCCCGTGAATCCAGATCGTCCATTCCTTACTCATTTACTCGAATTCTCATTCACTCTAAGCAAGTGGAAGCTTTGCGTTCTGGTTTCTAGCAACTAACCAGTGAGGTGGACCTAACGTCAATCAAGGCTCCGTTTCGAAGAAATCGAAATTCATATTCGTTACCGATTCATCGAACGGAGATCTGATCAAGTTAGGCTTTTTTTTGTATCGCGACCTCGATTCCGATATTACACTACTCTTGACCCTTTGGGGATAATCCGGGTCGCTTCTTCTCACCCTTCGATGGTAAGAGGTAGCCTTGAGTTTTGTTGATGGCTTTTTACTTGGGCGTATCTGGCCGTCCAGCACAGCAAGATAGGTGAGCGATCTCGAAAAGCCCGACGAAGGCTCTCCCTAGGGTGCATCGTGGGATGACAAGGCTGGTCTTTCGACCAGAATATTGCTGGGGCTAGGAGGCACCCAAAGATCCCGATCCAGGACTGGGGTTATTCGGTACCGATGCAGGTACTTGATTGTAGGGGTGGTTGCTGTTGCAGAGCACAGTATAAATGTTTTCCACGTTACTGACCTTCTCGAAGAAGGGAATCAGGTCCAGCAATTCGGAATCCGTCATGTCGTCGAACCACGAAGCTACTGGTACCTATAAAAACGAACAATTTATATTCATACATTTCTAACTACGATAATCTAAATTATAATTTCGAGACTTTCTAAAATAAAAATGCAAACTTACAGCATTGTCTGGGTGAAAAATGTAACTGGCAGGACTGTTATCGACAATGATAATTTGCTGCAGATCTCGTCCTAATTTATTTAAGTCCTTGACGTAATTTCCTCTGTGAAAGACACATGATTCTCTAAATAATCTTGCCCTAAATACCCCCCATCTGTCGAGCAAATCTGCCACCGGATCTGCATACTGAAATCAAATATTTACAAAGTTAAATCAATTATCAAAGTCTTGAATCAATTTACTTGAAAGTTTATTTCCATTTTCGAACTAAATTGGATACCAATAGTCAAAATTTTACCCAAGATATTCGAAATTCGAAATCAATCGTTTAAATGTAGTGAGACAGTACCTTTGCTAAACTTGCAGTAAACAAGACACACTCGTACAACTCGCCCATTCTCTGCAAAAACTCATCGACATAAGGCCTCTTTAAAACGTACACCTGGTGTACAGTTCCATCAATCTCGACGGGGACAACAAAGTCCGCGTTATTGATCGGTTTGAACGAACTATGCACTAAAGTTTCATCCAGGTCGATCACCATGCATTTTTTGTGCATATCCTGATGGCGGACCGGTGGGAGAAGGAACCTGGGTGAACCAGTGCCCGGAGGTGGCGAACCCCGTCCATCTGTCTGTAGAGAACTTGTTTTTGAACTGCTACTACGTCCTCTCCCGAGGCAGCAGAGCAGAGAGCGCAACAGGCCTCGACGTGGCTTCTTGCTTCCAGTCGTTGGACCATTCGTGGTGGCTTCATTCTCTCGTGGTATTTGCGCTGCAGCATTAAAATATTTTCTTCATATTAATGTAAATTAATACTTTTATATTAACTAATTTTCTAATTTGAAAATCTGAAATCTTGAAAGTCACTGCTCCGTAGTGTTAAAATTTTAAGGAATCTCTACTCGGAGTATTTTATTGATAGTTAAATAAATTACAAGTTCTTTTACGATTGACAGTAATTTCTAAAGTCAAAAGATTAAAAATGTAAGTGGAAAATATTTCTTTTAATAGTGATTTCATCAGAAATGTTGCAATTAAGATTTATTTGAAGCTGAAAACTAAATTAACATCTTAATACAGTAAAAATAAATGAAACACTGAAAACAAATTACGTGTTAGAATATTAACGTTTTGATACGAGACTGCACCACAAAGCCAATGCCACGAGACTAAGAATAGATGCCATAATCGATAATTATTAAGGCATGCAAAAATTATGAAAAGTTCAAGAGGAAAATTAACTAAGCAGGAAATTTTTATACTTAATTATTGCAGGTTTATTTGAAAGAATTTATACGTAATATTCACTTTTTCTAAATCTGAAACCCTAAATTAATGAAATATGCACCAGATCACAAACGATGAACATGCCAAGAGTTTCAATACTTAATTTTGATCCATAAATTAAAACACTTAATATAATCGAACGCGGTGTTGGAATTACGTGAATGTTTTGAATAATGGACTCGATTCTAATTTAGATTCCTATCATGATCACTGTAAGTTTTCACGACTAAATGATAGTAGGTCATAAATCAGATTCTAAAGAAATTTATAAAAGAGGAAAAGATCAAGAAAACTGATTAAAATGATAATTTATTTTAGACTTGAGACCATAATTAAATTAAACAATTTAAAATAAGAACGATAATATTAAAGATATAAAGATATCGGCTAACTTTAATAGTGATAAAAGACAGGATTATCTATTGATTTCAAATTCATTCCAGGAAGAAAGCCACCAGAGCACACAGTACCCATTTGATTCAATTGATTCAATTAAAGATGTGATTTTTTAAATTCCTCTGCAAGGTCGCCCACACGATCTCAACTCAGTAATTATAAAGATGAGAAATGGGTCATAGAGCAGTTTAATATTAACATTTTTTAAAAACACAAAATTACGTCATATTTTCGAGAGAAGAGCAATTTCTTTCTTTTAAGAAGAGATATTGCAAATCAGTTGGAAGATAACTAAAATTATTTTAATCTTTAAACAATATTCTGAACTGAAACTTTTGAAATGAAACTGACATACAAAAACAGATAACCAAGTGGCTTTAAAAACATGTAATTTTAATATTTTTATCTCAATTAAATAAGATTCAAAATTATTAATTAATAGTTAGAGGTAATTTATATTCGGAGCAAAGAGAGATACAAATTAAAATTCCTCAAAAATAACATTATAACATATTAAAACCAAGACATGTAAACACTAACACTTATTAAAATTCTTACAGAATTGATCAAGATCCTTGAAAACCCCGGCAGAAATTGAGAAAGGAACAAAACGATTCCTCGACACTGTCATCCAACCCATCGCCCAAAGATTGCGGAAGTGGACATTACGTGCAGAATTACTAGAAAGTGAGTAAAAATCGTAGCAAATTGCTACGGTGCTCCGTAAGCGTTGTATCATGATTGACACGTTCAAGAATTTATGTTTGAACTTTACCAGAGCAACAGACTCGCAGAATAAGTACACTGTCGATAAAATAAAAAACAAAAAGATCAAAAACAAATTCCCATCTCAAGAATCAAGCAAAGCAAATTGGAGCAAGTAAATTTAAGTCGGGCCAAGTCAACTCAAATCAAAGCTTGTGAACGAAACTGCATTTAAGGGAAAGCTGTACAGGGATTTTAGTTGAATCTGGTAGAGGTTTTTAGCGTGAAGCAGAGCTACAACAGGAATGAGAAAAGTGCTAAAGGGGTGAGGGGCGAGGCCAGACGACTCTAAACTACGACCCGGGGAATGGCGGGGAATCGGGGGATCAAGATTTGTGATCTGAGTAGGATGAAGCAGGGCCAGGGGGATTGTTATAGTCTCGTAACAGTAACCTACCTTTCTCGTTATTAAATAACTCGTCATCCCGTGGTGACACTTGGCTGATAATGGACGATGCGTCCATTTAAACATTTGTTGGTCACGATAGAATGTCAGCGCACAAATTCCTCCTCCTCTTCGTCTCGACTCACCATCTGGCCAGTCGTCGCAGATCCCCACAGATCCCCAAAATGGCGTTCGCGGTTACGTTTTGCTTTTCCTTTTTCCCAGAGATGCGTTGTCAGTCGTTTTCTCAACCTTGAGTCTTGGTCTCAGCATTTGTAACACTCCGAGAGAAAGGGAGAGAAGAGCGACAGCGATACCTCCAAACGGTTTCCAGCGTACTCACACAGCCATTATATTACTTGCACCCTTTTTGGGCCTTTTTTTGGGCCTCTTTGACCGATGCTTTCGCGAAATCGTAGATTGGTTTTACCAGAGGCGCGATTCCTGGTGGTTTTTCCGTAACACACCCGATGTGACACGAGCTCCCCGGACGACACCCGAGGTTTTGATCGGAAGGTACTCTGCTCCTGCTCTGACTGATGTCACGTGACCTGTCATGGCGTCTGTTTAGGGCCAATATATACGCATGCTTTATGCGCCGTTGTGTAATTAAAAATTCAAGGTTTTAAGCGTTTTAGTTGTTTATAAATTCTGTAACAGTCTTTTTTTAGTGAAAATGTACAATTTAAAATACAATACCTACAAAAATGAACAAGAATGAAAGTGAGGCACTTAAATTTCAAGTATGTATTTTAAATTTAAAGTCTTTTACATTGAAACCTTAGAAATTTTGGTATTTTGAACTCTAGCGCGTTTAACATTGCACAATTTCAAATTTGATACTTTCCAAGAATAAGAAACCGAATAGAAAATTTGAATCGACCTGAGGCTTTCGTGAATCCACATTGGTAAATAATAGGAAATTTCCAATTACAAAGTTTAGCAAAGTAATTTATTTACAGATTTATTTACTTTGTAAACGCACACTCTACTGATTTGTTGTTTATATTCTTGAAATTTAAATTTATGTGGAATTGTGATTTTCGAGGAAAAATTGAAAAAAAAAATTGAAAAGTTAGTGTGAAATATGGCTCATTCTAAAGTAAATATTACTTTCTACAATCAAAAGACAGCTTTTTAAACAGTTTCCAAATTTTGTTATTGACAATTTAAAAATCAATCCAAAGAGACTTTCAAGAAATAGGTACTAGAACAGATTTCTTCGTAAAAACAGTAATAGATTACAATCCCTTCGGTATTTAATATCATTATAAAATAGACAGATAATCGTGCAGAACACTTTGGTAGTTTGTTTTTTGACAAAACAGAAACATCTTTCGCTCTCTATTATTGACAATATAAATAGATTCTCACACATTTTTACATATGATCACATTACGCATTGATAATCCCCAGTTTAAAACTTGGATATTTCTTACCATACATTTTTTGACGATTTACAATCTTTTATACAATCAACAATCCCCAGTTCGCATCCATTCTCGTATTAATAATGAGTAAAAAAAACTTAAAATTCTAATTCACTCGTCACTAATAACATCATTGCAACGAGTCTTTCGCCGATTCAGAGATTGCTTGTTTTCTTTCAGCAAGAAACTTAACTGAAATGTCTTTATTATTGGGGTAAAAATCCGCCATCACTTGTTCTTCATCATATTTTTCCTTCTAGTAAATCTTCCACAGAATAGACCGCTTACAAATATCGTAAACAAAAAGAATAATGAGACTATCATAAAATATCTTCGAGCAGGTGAACGATTTACTGATTCGTAAAGTTCCTCAATCGAGTTTGGTGCTACCAACTAAAAAAATAAATTTTGCATTATGATATTTTAAAAGGAAAATTGAATATATAGTTAAACAGAAATATTAGCTACCTTTGCAGCATTTCTGAACATTTCAATTCGATCTCGAAGCATTTTGTAACAGTCTGGCTGCAGTTTGTTCTCTTGCAGAACATTCTGGAGGCACATAATATCTGAAAAAATGTATTTATTCGTAATATAAAATATAATATAATTGGTATTCAAACATTAAAATATTAAATTAAAAATTAAAACTTACGCCTTCCTGCGCCTTGAGGAACGTCACTACAGTATTTCGAAACATCAACAGCACACGCTGTTAGTAAAAGTGGATCGACGTGTATATCAGCTTTACCTTCCGTTATCAAATCAGCCACTTGCATTCGGCATTCTTCTCTCATTTGTTTATTATCTGCATTAAACTCCTTCTTCAAACATTCCTCAACTGCACCTGGCTCGTTTTCGTCTATTCGACAAATCGTTTCAATCTGGAAACAAGTAAAAAAAAGAGGTTAATATTAAAAATTTCAAAAATTTATTTTCATTATATGAAAAATAGTACCTCATGTGCGCATAAGGTAGCCAACAAGGGATTCAGATGGTAGTTCAAGGCAGCTTCTCGAAGAATATTAGCCATTTGATGTTCACATTTTACAGTGAGTTTCGAATCTCTAAATTTGATTTTCAGGCACCTTATAACCTTTCCCTCTAATTCTTTATCGAGTGGTTCATTTCGCAAGACCTGAATAAATTAAAAAATTCAATTTATAAATTATAATATTTAAATTGACAAGCATAATTGTATAAAAATGTTATTAATAATTTTACCTCCTTGCAATGCAAGTCGATATCCGAAGAACAAGAACTCTGAAGTGCATTGTTGAATCGATAATCCGTATTTTGCTCAATCATCCGCTGAATAACGAAATCTTTGCACTTTTCATCGAATGATGGCTCATCTCTATTCCTCTTCAGACAATCTAATGCTTGCGAGTGATCCTTGGGACAAAATTGTGCCACCATCGAATGGCAAATGTTCAACAAAGCAAAGTCGCTGGAACTGTCTTCGAATTCCTGTTTTCGAACCTTGAACAACTGCCTGTGACACTCGCCTGTCAGCTTCGGTTTCTGCATCGCCAAACATTCTAGGATCTGTGAATTTCCAGGAACGACATTGAAGCAAAACTGTTTAATATCTTTTGCACATGCCTTTTGCAAAATGGGATCGAACTGAATATTTTCTCTCTGCTGATAAAGTTGAGATTTCAGTTGCTGTCTGCAATCTTTAGGAATCCGTGGCTGGCGATCGTTTATGACGTCTTCTTGAATTAGGGAGCTGAGGCAATTAATCACGTCTGCTTTTGTTTTTGATCTAAATTAGAGAAAAAAGTAGTTAACTTTTGCATTCTTCTCTTAAAATATTTTTCAAGATGTTTTGAATTCAGGAAATGATACTTACGTTGGGCACCACCTTCTTGTGTGTAGCTTACAAGCTTCTTTAAACTTGAACGTAAAGTGATAATTTTTGAGCGAAATTAATTGAAAATGCTCGACAGCAGCTTTGCATTTGTAATCTATCCTGTTGTCCAAATCGTTTTTATGTTCTATTAAGCATTCCATTAAGTCCCCTTCATCTCTGCCATGTTTCAATGTATCCTACAAATATTTACCCAAGTTTCAATTAGGCTATGCAATTTGAAAAACTTTGTTCTACAGTAAAATATGATTTACCTAAAATAGTATTTACCTTACCTGACAGTAGTGTTCCATTATTCTCCAGCAAGCACTTGTAATAATCGGGTTAAGTTCAACTCTTTCCGCCTGTTCCTCAGTTAAATTGCCAACCGCGAATTTACAATTTTGACTTTTAAGACTGAAAGACAGAACAAATATAATTTAATCAAAAATATTTATCCGTAAGTTGAATTCAAAAATAAGTAAAATTTAATTATACTTTTCTAAATTATCCTGAAGGCACAAAATTTCTTCCCCCTTTGCAGTTTTATCGTAGCATAATAAAGCCAAATCTTGCAGACAAACTTCTTCAATTTCTGGCTGTAGATCAACACTTACGCTTCTCTGCCGCATGACTCTTCGGATTTCCTCCAAGCAAGTCTTTTTTAACTGAAAAATAAATCGTTCATAATTTTATAATAAAAATATAATACATTTACAGACCTATTGTAATTCTGACCATTTATTATCTTTCGAGCTGGTTGTGAAATAAATATAATAAAATTATTTTTAAAATAACTTACAGTCATATTTTTTTGAGGATGATAAGCGTAGCGATACAGACATGGCAACACCAAAGGACCTCTTTCCGGATCCATTCCGTCGCTAGCCCAAGCTGACTTTGCATGGCAGAAATGAATCGCGTCTGACCGACATGCTCGATATAATCGTGGATCTAATTTGTAATCCCTGGCTATGAAATATTGAATTTGCAAGAGAGCTGTCTCACAAGCCTCTATCATTCTATTCGTTCCCAGGTTTTCCATCAAGCACGATATCACTCTCGCGTCACCTCCTTGAACCTAAAATAAATTTTAAAATATTAATTTTCAAACAATTACTAAAACTGTGCCCAACAAAAATTTGTAATTCTTACATTTCTGCAAGCCAGGTCAACGACAGGCTGACAAGCTTCTCGCAAAACTGGATCGATCCTCCAATCCTCTCCAGCATCCGTTTCTTTAATGAGCGCTTCCAACTGCAATTTAAATTTTTTTCAAGTCATCAACTCAAACAAAATAGTTTATAATCATTATATAGTTTATTATGATTAATTCAAGTTTTGGTTACCGCTCTCTGGCATTCTGGAGTAATCCTCATCTTCCTCTTTCTGGGACGCGTATGTTCCATTAAACAATGGATGGTCCTTCCGCCAACTTCGAGTCCATCACAAAACTGAGTAATATCTTTTGCACACCCATCCACAATTTCGGGAGAAAGTCGATAGTCGTCCATCAAAATTTTTCGGTGATCAAACATTTCCACCTGGCAATCTTGTGAAATTTTACTACCATTCCTAACGACCGACTCAAGGCAGAGTAAAATCTGAGCAAGTCTAATTTCTTTGTCATCTGAAACGGATCTTCGACAGTGGTTATTTTTAATATCCTCCTTGCAAGCTCGGACCAATCCTTTGCTTACTTTATAATCCGAAGCCATAAGCTTCTCCCTTCTAGTTAATTGATCCTGACACGATTTGGTCATCGCTCTGTCCATCTTGTGTTGCATTAAGCATTTTTCAACATTTATACCACTTTTTGAACAGAATCGTTGTTGATCTTGAGCGCATGCCATAAAGAGTTGTCGATCTAACTGAATATTATCTGCCTGAGCTTCTGAGATGTAGAAAATTCGCTTTTTGCATACCGCTTCTAATTTGTCGATGTGTTGCTGCAAACAAGCAAGCATTTCACCTCGCGCAAAATTCTTGCCAAGTTGTATTCTCCCACACTTAAAGTTTTCGATGTCCCTTTGACAATCTGATATAAAAAGGTTGACGATTCTAAAATCGCTGAACGCAACCCATTCCCATCGTTGAATATATTCTGAGCATTGAATTTCTTTTACTTGTTCTCTTTTTTCTATCAGACAGGACAAGAATGATCCCGGGATAGTTGATGTGCATTTTAGATTCTCCAGCTCATCGCCACAGACTTGCTTTGTTAGTCTTTTAATATTCTCGTTGCTGGAAATGTTCATCATATATTTAAAGATTGAATGCTGGCAGTTATCATCGATTGATGATACTTCGTTTGGCTGCAAAATTAATTTTAATTTAGCGTTTGTAAAACTAACAAACTTCATCTAAGCTTAATTTCCAAACTAATGTTGAAAGATCAAATTTTAGTCACTTTATAAAATTATTCCTCTCCCAATCTCTTCAAAGGCTCCGAATTATAAATAATTCTCAATTCGATGTTAAGGTTATGTTACTGAAATGTCACAAACATCTAATTTGAATGTTATAAAAAGATAAAAACTACATTTTATAGTTCACAGATACAAACCTTGAAAGTCTGCACACATTCCAAAAGCAGCAGATCATCATTATAATGTTTATCTCTACAAAGTCGTCTCAAATCACCCCGGCATAAAGGATCATCAAAAGGGTTCTGGATTTTTTCCTCGAGTTTATTTACTTCGTAAGGTTGATTTGGATAGCGTTTAGATCTTTTCAATGCGGATTTACCATCAAAAATCCAACCAACCTCTGACAACATTTCCACATTGTTGATTTCGGAAACATCGTTCCGGTAAACTGTTGTTGTGCTAACATCGTGTAAAACTAAAAATTGTGTAATAAACGCTAAAAGGACACTAGACACAGTTTTTGAACATCTCATTGTGCCCGGGATTGTTTTTCGGATTTAAACACCCTCGCTGACCACTTTTGCTACGTTTATAATTTTACTTACATCGACGTCACTGTCAAACCACGTCAACTTTATCGAAGAAACCGAAGTTCAGAATTTCAGATTCAGTTTCAGATATGAGCTTGTATTAATCTAATTTGTGTGTGTGCTTACTGAACGTAAAGCAATAAGCAAAAACACCGAGCTCTTAAATTTTGTACATAATTCCTCGTTTTTCTTATGTATTAACTTATTATTCGACCGTCTACTACTGCATATATATATATATATACTATTGCATTTATGCGTATGTATGTATCACCCATACCATATCACTTATCACTCCTGTTTTTATACAAGTTTTGTATGTGTTTCCAAGATGGCCGTATACCGAGAAACAAAAAATTGTAAATTTTTTTGTACATATAAACACAGATATTTATAGAAATTAAGTAAATTTTATTATATAAATATTTAAATTAATAAATTTTGAAAATTAGAGATTAATTTCTAAATAAATTTTGGTTAAAAAAGTATTATTATTACAGATTCACAGCGTTAAAATTTGGTTTCATGCAGTTGGTACTACTGTTGACCCTCAGAATACAGCCATTTTGAATCTGCGTCTTGTTTTTCTGTTTTTTCAATGAAGGAAGTTCACATCTATGTTATTTTTAGGTCTATGGCCATTTATCGACTGTACATTTGCTCACATTTGCTTTGTCGTTCTTATTGTTACACATAGGTGACTCTGTCTTTCCAAAAAAATGACAATCACATTGATGCAATTCGTGGAATAAGGAATACTTGTTGTACAGTTGTACTTGTTTATGATTTGCAATGTTGGAGTGATTGGAGTTATGAATTATGTAAAAGTTACGCATTAGAACATTTATAAGCCTATTTCTCCTCCTTATAAAAGTGATTTCCCCCTCCTCTAGTCAATTGGACACGTGCCGTGATTAAAATTTGCACGTTTAGACTTGAATGACTTAAATGGTTTAACTTCTGTGATAATCGCTTTTGAAATGAAGGACTCCTCTTTCTAGGTGAGTTTATAGTTCAAAAGGAATGCCAAGTATGTATTTACAAAGATAATAATCAACAGGAAATTATATCTTGACGGAATTTTCGTTTGACAATGACTCTAACCTCAAAATTCGAATTTTTAAATTTTACTCAACAAATATTTAGAGAATTACAGTTTTTTCAATTTCTAGATTTACTTATAACCCAAAAAGTATGGAAAAAATATGTAATTCTAGTAGAGTAAAATGTTAGGATTGATTTTTGAGTTTTTACCACTCTTAAAATGTTGAACGTGTTTTTATGTTATTGATTACCTTGTCTTGTTGACTATCGAATTTTTTAAAATATTAAGGCTTTTAAGTTTTAAAGATCGGAAAATTTACATTGAATATAAATATTTTGAAACTAGAGATTGCGTTACTCAAGTTATTCAAGTTGAGGCCTTCATTTTTTCAGATTCCCATTAAGATCCTGCTTTATAGAAGTTTCTACACCATAAAAAATGACGAAATGTAAATATGTAAATCTTTAGCTCTTTTCTGAATAGTTGCGGGTGCTTTGAAAGTTGGGGAGAAAATTTTATAGCCTCTAGAAAGCGGGGAATGTATTTGCCCCTGTCAGGTTTCACCAACGGAAAAGATCGGAAGTTATACCCCGTTAAGTCGACTATCTCTCCCCACCCTTTCTTGTTCTCTTTATCTCTTTAGCTTTCAGAGTATCAGATCTCTCTCTTGTCCTGAAAATATAATCTAACGACCCTTGACTTGTCTCGTTAGTCTATTCATCCCCTTCGAATATGTTTAGGTAATTTATTTTATGGGTAAAGATAATGTAGAAAAACATTGGCAAACCAAGTTTTAATTTTCAAATAATACGAACTTGTAAAAAACCTATTAAAAGTAAATAGGTTGGAGATAATTAGGTACTATCTTTAGGGAGAAAGTTTCTTCTGATTTTTGAAGAAAAATAAAGTAGAATATGTAAATTTATGGTAGAATGTCCGAGAGTCGACGAACGATGATAATTCGAAAGGCCACGAATACTCCGATAAGGATATCTTCTACTTTGAAGTCTAGCGATGATCTTTCGAGACCCCAAAATCTCCTTATATGTTTCCCTTTGCTGAATTAATTTTAATTTCCATTCTACACAATTAAATATGGATGTATGTTCAGATTGAAAACTCGATTTGAATTTTTAAATTGCTGAGGGCGCAGGAAGTGCGAGGGTAAGGGGAAAAAATTCTTTAATAATACGAGTCGAAAAGGCTACGACCCTGCTCCATTTCCTGCCATTCTCGACCCTCTTCTTTTTTTCAAGTAGTTCCTTTCGTTCACAAAGAATGGACATTGGATGGACATTATTACTCCTCCCTTGCGGTTCGTGTATTCTATATTGTCATGCAATTTGAAAGTGAATCCTTGCGTCCATATCTTAAAGTATAATCAGTGCAGGTGTTCTTCAGTTACCCCTAGAATGTACATCGTACACCCTATAAAATCCGCTTAAATATTCCAAATCTTTTTCAAATATTTTAAATCGCTTAAATCCTTCAAAGCCTTAAAATTTAATTTGTAGGCTGAATCCGATTCAGACTCTTAACATTTTTTAAACCTGTTAGAGTCTATATACATTTTTAGTCCTTTCGATTCCGATCCCTGGTTCTAATTTTGAATTTCGAATGTAGATCAGCAAAGTCGTATGGGGTTTCTTTGATTTTGCACAGGTGCCTCTCTTTAATATCGGTTCAATTATTCCATTCACTCGACGAGTGACCCAGTTGAAGTACAGTTCAGCTGCAATTATACTTAGAGCTTAAACACCTAATATAAACAAAAATACAGTGTGAGCAATTTTGGATTTGATTCAATGTTGATATGTAGCAGAAGTTTCAAGTGAACGAAATACTTTTTTCCCAATTTGAACGTTCGAAACTTTTCAACTTGTTTTGATATCTTGTATTTTTGTTGTAGTTTTTTAAACGTACTTGAAGCATTAGAAGCTCTTGAGTAGAGAAGCTCATGGTTTGAAATTTTTATTTTGAATATATGTATATCCGCGTTTTGATGCCACTTGAACAAACACCAATGGATTAAATTAATAAGGCCCTTACTTTCGATCCAGAAGAGTGTTGATAAACGTCTGTAGGGCTTATTGTCAGCGACTGAATGGGAGTGTTGAAAAAAATAATCTTGGGTCCTTGTGGCTCTTGCTTGTTGCGTGCATATTGCTGTATAGGGTGCCTTATATAGTAATGATACCCAAGGGTAAGATAAATTAATGCCTATAAACTCAATTTATTCATCGTCATGCTGAAATGTCCTAAATTGCTCTGACAATTAATTCCCCCCCTCAGAAAAATAACAGTATTCAAGAGGCTTCTTTCATTTACTGTAATCTTAAATATTAAGATTATTTTTCAGATAATATTCTACTTCCTTCGAGACTTGAGAGGATTTCGAAACCCTTTCCTTATTAGAGTTTAGGGATCGTTTGTGTCGAGAAAGTCCCGAGTCAAGCGTCAGACATTCTCGAGGATAAAAGTAGGGCCGATAACGGTACTGTACAGGTCCTCTCTGTGGACCTTTACATTTACAAGGTACTGTAGTTCCTATTATAAACGTCCCCCTAATACGTCACCATGGCATCGACTATTTACGATACGCCCACGACGTCTTTTTTTATTTAGGAGAGGATAGATCCTTGAGCTTATCAAAAATATTCCAGTCGGTGAGGAAAAACCTAATCTGGAGATTTTTAATTTAACTTCAGGATTTAATTTTTAGTTTAGAATTAATATTTCAACTCAAAAATTACTATTTATACCCTTGGCGATTTTACGATTTGGAACTAAGACCTAGACTTTAAAGGCTGTCTTTGACAGTCTGAAATCCCACTCGAGGCATTTTTGGCACTCGAGGATATTCGTAGAATTCCACTTAAATAAGTCAAACAGCTTTTGGAGACTTTCTAAGTGGAATGATCATTTATGATTTATTTAAGAAATAGGATTTTATGATTTAAATGAAAGAAGATTTAAATGTGGTCGTTTAAATGTGGTCGTTAAATGCTTTTAAAACAATGCTGCATTGTTTTAAGTCAAAAGTTTGAAGCTTCGATCTTGAGTTTATAAAAGTTTTCAAAGGTATAAGTTTTGAAAGGAATGAGGATTTTAGTCAGCTCTTAATCAGATGTTTCCACCCCAAAACTGGTTTCTGTAAAGAGGCTGAAGCCGACCCTTTTCTTAATAAAGATAGAACTAATTTGATATGTAAACTCAAGTTTCCTTACAGTAAGTTTTTATTTCCCTCCTGCCTACTATTAGTGAGTTGAAAAACCCCTGAATAAGGTCGAACAAATCGTGATAGATCCAACCACATTTTACTCTGTAACATTAATTTTATATGGGAGGAGGAGAGCGGTAAATGCACTTAGCCCCGGGGTTCTTCGTGTCTTCTCAATCAAGTTTTTACTCCGTAGGATCGGAATTTCAAAGTCCTGTTTATTGTTTTCGAAGACTTTAATCCTTAAACTGACTGACCCTCTTGATATATTTAATAATATTTCTGACAAAAATTATATATTTTGCAGACAGTTTGAGTTTAAATACGTAGAATTAAAGAAGTGTAAGAATGAATTTTAAGGAGATTTTTTTATCAATTGCATTCATTTCAAGATTTGGTTGATGCCTCCCTGCTAATTTTAGTAAAGCAGATTTAAGAATATCCAGTGATTTTCAATTTTTCTTTGCCTTAGGGAGCAACTGGGGAAGCAAGAAGAAACGAGTTAAGTATGTACGACGGAGGGTTGCAAGATCCGACACTGACACGGAGTCAAGTTTAGGCCGAGAATGTATCCTTCTCTTTCACAGATACAGGGTTCGTTGACCCCAAAGTTCCCGCTCCCACACCGCATTACGTCACAAGCTCCGAGCCACTCGAATCCTTCTTCCAAGGTTCTAACTTCAAATCTGGAGGAAAATTGGGCTATTCGACCTCCTTCTTTATCTCCTCATATATTCAGATATTCAAGTCTTGAATGTTGTTTAGAATTAGAAGAATTTCAACCTTCGATTACTTGGATTTAGACTTGGCTCCTTTTCCTGATGTCAAGATTCCTGTTATTTGAAGGCGCAGTTGGATTGTTTTTAATTTAGAATTTTAACAGTTTAAATCCTTTCGTTGGCCTTCCAATTTAGACACTTTCAAATAAGAATCTTGAAAATCACTTTAAGAAATAAATGATCATCTTCATCAAATATTTCACTTTTGTCTTAGAAAGAACAAAATGTGACTTTCGTTTTCCCAAGGAATCTCGATAGTTCGAGACGGTATTGCGCAGACGGAAATCTTGTCTCACATGATAATTGATAAGGTTTCAGGTCATTATTTTCTTTACTTTATCATATAACTTTGAATACTAGGAAAAACATTTTTTTAAAAAGTGATAAATACAGGACGTTGCTCCTATTATAGGGTTCTCTTTGATCACCCCCCATTTGGATTCAGTCCCTAATAAAAGAGGCTTTAGGAATCTAGAATCTCGTTTAAGGGCAGGAGTTTTCTATTCGAACTGCTCAACCTGTTGCAACCACACCCAGCGGGAGACGTTACGAGTCTTTTAAATTGTTTCGTGTTGAGGGCCTTGAAACTTTGATTCTTTGTTAATGATGATTGTTTAATGATTCTTTGATGATTGTTTTCGAAGTTGTAACGGGTCGCTATTAATTTCTATATCCTTTCAGATTAGCAAGCTTTAAAACTCGTTTGTATTATATTTAAAAAGGGGTCGTCCATTTATTACGTAACGTTTTTTTTTATTCTTTAGTCTCGTCTTCCACTCTTGTAACGCTACAGTAACAGTAGACCATGACACCCTCCTTGATTGTTACATAATTGTTACACGCTAAATCCCCAGGTGTAAAATTTTCATCCAAAAGTGAATCAAAGCGTTGTACAATGGAAAAATAATTAACAAATTACAATTACATTCACATAAATGTAATTATTGAGATGACGTGGATTTCAATTGTTTCTCCATTGTGCAATGCTTTGATCCAGTTTTGGGTAAAAACAGGTAAAAAATTTAATTTTACAAAATTTTGTAAAATCTCAATTATCTCCAATGATTTCAGCAATTTTAATGGATTTAGAAAAATATTTTAAGGGATTCTAAGTATGATTTTTTAAGATTCAATGAAATTTATAGGATTTTCAAGGATATCTAAGATTTCAAGACATTTTTTTAAGGATTTCGACGCCTGAATGTTACGTAACATTTCTCGAAATCCCTCCTCACCGTAAAAGGGTCATAACAGGTTCTCTTGAACCTTTCCTCCTCTCTAAAATCATTACGTATTATATGGACGACACCAAAGAAATACAGTTGTCTACTGTGTCGAAATTTAAGGAAATCCGGAAATTGTCTGGAATTTAACAAATGTGCGATAATCCGTTAATTTTTCTTGTTTTTTTTTTATGTGGGTAATAGTGGATTTCCGGTTTTAAGAAACTTTCCGAATAATCAATTTAAATATTTTTATTTGACACTTGCTAAATAACATTTAAATAACTCACATGACATTCTTTAAAGTCAATAAAAATCTTGAAGTCTTATGAAAATTCTGGAACTTATTTGAATTCTATAAAAATCCCTAGATCCGGGAATTTCGGGGGCAAAATTTAGTAGATACCTTGATGGATTGAATTACTGAATTGGTTTATGACTGAAAAATTCTGAACGTTCAAATGAACGAATTTTTACATTAATAATTGTATTACAAACTAGAAACATTTTTAAAATATTGAATCAATTACATTGAAAATAATTCTATATAAAAGAAACTTGTAATTCTATGTTATTTTTAGTCGGAAAATATTTCTTAATAAAATAGAATTAGGAAAAAATATTTCGTTCAAAACTTTTGGTATATATTGGTTTCAGGTTTTTTGAATTTTATTTATTTTACTGATAGGTCTAACTGAATGTTCCAGAAGCTTTGAACGTACAAATGAACGAAATATTGTTTCCCAATTCTATTTTATTCAGAAATATTACTCCAACAAAAATAATAATAGGCATTACAAGTTTCTTTCATACAGAATTATTGTCAATACAAATAAATCAATTGTTTTAAACTGTTTCTAGTTTAAAATATGTACAATTAATACAAAAATTTGTTCATTTCAACGTTCAGAACTTTTCAGGCATCTGAAATTAGAATCTCCCTTAGTAGTAGATTTTTCATTTTCTAAAACGTTCTGTGATCAACTCCCATATAGAAAATCTCTGGTTCCTATCAGTGATTATACTCTTCTTTGCGTTGATGAACTGCAAAAAAAAAATTCATAAAAATATGTCAAATAGGATATATCAAGAATGGACGTATGAGAAGAATCAATATGTAGATACCTTATTATAGTCCTTATCAGAATACTCGTTCCAGGGTTCCGGGTTCCCTTTATGGGACCACGTAATATCCGGATTTTTCAGGCTAGTTCTTATCGTACAAATAATAGCAGCAGAGCATCCAAAAGACAAAACCAAATAGAGGGGAATAAGCTGTAAATTTATTTTACGTTATCCTTAAAGATAATGTTTATTATCATGAAAAATATTTATCCTATTTTATTTTTAAAATGCTTTTAATACTGTAAAACATGACCGTACTTGAATTTGAATTAGTATAAAAGAACTTACTAATTCAGATTTAGAGAGGATAATACATATATTGTTATTGGGTGTGGTTGCAACGATTTGTCCTTTTGTTATTTACGTGTTATCTGCACGATAAAAAAAACTGATAAGGAAAACTCTGCATCGGCCGAATAGGTTTACAATTATAAAACAAGCTGCATTTTAAAATCGTAAAGATCGAATATTAATCTGAAATTCAACAATAAGAAAAGGTGTCAAGCTCTATTTAATTGTCACTTACGGATGGATGTTTTTTCACCCCCTTGAAATCCAGACCTTGCATAGCTGGTGGTTTTTTTATTTAACTTGGATGCTTTAAATTGAATACCTATAGTGTTTTAAGAACACAATTTGTCGATAATTTTTAAACGATTTAAAAAAAAATAGCTTTTGAACTATATTCTTTGAGACTAAGTGACGTGAGTGCAATGCAGGAAAAGATTTCTTAATTTTGATCCTCGATCTTGAGTTCGATGGAGGGGAAAGAATATTTGCGCACTGTTTTGCGCAGAGGTACTAATCATGACCTAGCTTAACTCCACTCTTCAGTTGCAATCGTTAGATAATATTTCTGATCGATAAAGCTTCGATTCGCAAATTATCAACTCAAAAGTTCTGAACGTTTAAATGAACGAATTTTTGTATTGAGTGTATTTGTGTAATTGTTATTTTTAGTTGGCACAATATTTCTGGATAAAATATAATTTGAAAAAAATATTTCGTTCATTTGAACGTTCGAAACTTTATTCACATGAAAAAAACAGTTTGGCAGGGACAAAAAAATGTTTGGTTGCTGTATCAGCCAATACAAGTTTTTACAACACTAGCAGACCAACACGTGCGCTAGACGCACGATTATTTATTTAATTTCTTACAAATTCACGTCATTAAAAAATGAAATGTAGAAAATCTTAAAAAATTTGTGAAATCCTTTAAAATTCCACGAGGAACTTTAAAATTCCTTAAAATTTTTTGAATTCCCTAAACTTCCTTAAAAATCTCTTAAAATTTCATGAAGTCCTTTTAAAATTCAACTAAATCTTTTAAATATTATACATATCTATTGTAATCCCTTTAAATTCATAGAAACCTCTTAAAATATTTTAACTAGCTGTGAAGTTGTATCAACTTATGTACTCATTCAATGAGCACTTTGCTTCCTGTAAGCAAATATGATTTGCTTCCTCATAGAGGAAGCATTAAGCATTCTTTACATCATCATTAAATTCATTTTCGAAAATTACAATTAAACACAAATTTTGTATTTTTCAATGAAATTTATTAATCTTATAGGTCAATCGATTCGCCTCGACGCAAGGAACCTTTATTTTCCTTACATCAGCTTTCATTTTTGAATATTTGAGAAGTTATAGTG